>JAQHUG010000238.1:1157183-1233128 GCA_028555095.1 Dicrostonyx torquatus | reverse complement strand
ATTAAGCAATGCTTCTCAACATACAGGTCATGACCCTTTGGGGTTGCATATCAGATATTCTGCATATTAGATATTTACATTAAGATTAACAACAGTGGCAAAATTAAAATAATGAAATAGCAACACATTAATTTTATGGTTGGGAGTCACCACAACCTGAGGAATTGTATTAAATGATCACAGTATTAAGAAGGTTGAGAACCACTGGGTTAAAGATTCTAAAGAAAAGGGTAGATAATATATATATGAACAGAAAGGGAATTTCAGTGGAGAAATGTAATTATAAAGAATAAAAATGAAAATGCTGAAAAGGAAAACATTGTAACAGAAATGAAAGAATCAGTAGCTTGAAGATAGGTTAAAAATTAGATACCATCAGAAGTTTCAATGCATAGACATGTCAAATCCCAGAATGAAATCCGGGCAGAAAAAAAATACTTAGAGGTGACAGACTCCAAAAACAGACCCATAAAGCTCAATAATTAAAATTAGATTGAATATATAATATGTGTGTATATGCACCCTCACATACCATACTCAAACAATGAGAAACTAAAAACAACTTCAAAGGAAGTAAGGAATTATATACAACCTGAAGATATGGAAAAAATCTTATCAAAATTAGGCAGTACAGAAACAAAAGTCATAAACCTAGTGTAAGTGGAAACTGCATGTTGATTTCTCGGCCACCCAAACCTGAATAACCTCACAGAAACTCTATTAATTACAACAGTGTTTGACCTATTAGCTCAGGCTTCTTATTAGCTAACTCTTACATCTTAAAATTACCCATTTCTATAAATCTGTATATCGCCTGGAGGCTGTGGTCTGCTGGTAAAGTTTGGCTTCCTTCTCCTCTGGCAGCTACATAGCATCTCTCTGACTCTGCCTACCCTCTCTCTGTTTCTGTTTGGATTTCCCACTTGACTATATTCTGTCCTGCTATAGGTCAAAACAGCTTTTTATTAACCAATGATAATAAAACATATTCACAACATACAGAGGGGAGTTCCACATCAACCTAGAATCCTAAAGAGGAGGGAGGGGCCTGGATGAAGGAAATAAAGCCAACCCGTGCAACGCCTTGCTGCTCACATTTACGTGGGTGTGCAGCTGAAGTGGCAATTGTGAGTGAGCCATGATCTTATTGCACGAATTTTCTGTGACTTCTGATGTTTGCTTGATCCTAGTTCATTACAGTAGCTCCGGTGGCTTAAAGGTTACTTTAAGGTCTGACAAACTCCAAATTTATAGGACAGGTCAAGCAGGAGGTGGTGCTGTAGTCTTGTGGCCGAATTTCTTTTTTAGGAAAAAATAAGTATTGTTTTTTGAATCCTTCCACCTGATTGAATGAAACACATCCATGTTGCTGAAATGATCGCCTTGACTTAAATCAATTGCATGTTCATTTCAGCTGTGTACACACTGTCTCATGAGAACAATGTGTCCATCAGTGTCTAGCTGAATAACAGAGTACCAGCCAAGTTGACACATTAGCCATCATGAGATCTATTAACTGATATGTGGGAAAATGGAGAATGGAGTCATTACAGATGAAGGAATGCAACAGGAAACTACATTATGAACGTTTCTCTTTGGAAGTAGCAGTAGGAAGAACCCCATAATGAAGATGCACACTAAATAAACTGATAATATAATTGGAGATGGAAACCAGCATTAGTTATGTGTCCTCATTCCTATGTCAAGTATATGTATTTATTTTATTATAACCATTTTATATAAGCACTTATATATGCTCTGTGTTCCTTCAGTCCAAACATGTTTTTATATTTTGCATGGTATCATTAACCTAGTCAGTACAAGGCATAGAGAGCTCACAACTCACTATGACCTCGTGCAAGGGAGAAAGTTTTACTCTGGGATTTCATGACAGTTTGGAAGGCTTTGTATGATAGTGTTTTTGTGGTGATGGAGGGAAATTGAGATCAATGGTAGGCTGTGACTTTATTTGAATGTGCACTATAATAGCATATTTATTTTACAAAATAAGTTTTGAAAGAATATGAATCTACAAACAGTATTTTAACATAGAAAATTATAAGAATAAGTACTTCATAAAAGATCAGATGTTGCAATAATCGTGTTAAAAGCACTCTGTAGCATGTATATAATTAAATAGGAAGTAACGTTTCCTAATGAAAATGGTGATATTTTTCTATCCTGGTAAAAAATAAAATACATATTTATCGGTCCCCCTAATATGTATCAACATATACTATTATGTTGATTATCTATTATAATTATGCCTGTTAGAATTTTAAGGATTTTTGTTAAAAGTATCTCAAGCAGTCACTTATTATCTAGGGCCTGTGATTTAAAATGTGGTTTCTTTCTTATTTGTGACTATGGTGAAGAGCTCTACATAAAGACAAGTATGTCCTGTAGTAGAACTCATTTGAAATATGGCTGGTAGTTTATGGATAACATGGTAGCCTTGGCGATGCACACAGGGTATTCAACATGGCGGTAGCAGCTTTCTCATAGTATTAGAGTTTCTTTTCTTGGTCTTCTTGAAATTTCAAATACCTCTGAACATGAACTTTTGCTAATTTAGATATGTATGTCTAATATAGAGTCAGGATTATCTGCATTGTTTATACTCACCTAATGTAAAGCCACGTGTATTAACTTGCATTGCTATAATTATTTGCCTAAGACGATTGACTTATAGAGAGAAACGGATTATTTTGATTAGTGATACTGGAGGATACAGTTCTATATTAGGGTGGCCCAATGGTCTTGGTACTCTGGTAAGGAAGTGGTAGGAGGCACTTGGCAGAGAAAACCTGCTTATTTCATGAGCCAGGAGGAGACACACACACACACACACACACACACACACACACACACACACCCCTCAAACACATTCACACACTCTTACATGTACACTCACACACACACCCCTAAAATACATTCCCTCACTTTCACATATACATACTCACAAATACACTCACACACACACACACACACACACACACACACACCTCCTTTGAAGATCTGTGTAAAGATCCCCAAGGAACATTTTCCTGGAAAGGTTTAACCACCTCTCCATATGCCACTCTGGGGAGTGAGCCTTTAACACAGGTCCTAGGGGAGTAGTCACCACACAAACAATCACAGGGATAATGGTTATCCATTTCTACCTATCAAATGAGTTTTACAGAATTTTCAGAAATAGAAAAGGGAAACATTTTGGCCATTTTTTAAACAGTAGAATTGCCTTTTCTGTAGTAATTTCTGTTTATAGTAATATTTGATATGAGCTGCTTTGATCAGCTGTTGAAGAGCAGTGTACATGTGATAGAAGCTGGGTGAGAGGAGATCACTGGATATAAGATGAGAGGTAATGTATTTTTCAATGGGAGAAACAGGAAATGAATTACAAGCAGTAGAAGAAGTGGGGAGGTGAGGGACAATGGCAGAAACAGCAGTGGTCCTACGTCTACTCAGCGCTCAGCTTTGGTTTCTAATGCTGTTCTCTGGTGGACAGAGCCGGAGCACCTTGGTGAAACAGCTAATCCTAGGGCTGGAAAAGCACACAGGCAGGAGTGTGAAGCATTTGTGGATACATAAAATAAGAAAATATTTTAAAACACTACAGCATGTCCTGGGAGTGTGTCAAGGGACAGAGGAGTCATCTTTAAGATTTCTCCCTGGCCACAGACTGAATAACTTGAGCAATGAGAAATAAGTAAGATAGAATTGTTTCATAAATTGAATTATCAGGTTAATAGCCTTGAGTCCATACTGATGTAAGTAGATTTTTTAATATAGTCAGAAAGGAAGGAGGAGTGTCTTTCTTCTGCAGAAGTATAAATTATACCTGCAGTCTGTCCTAAGGAGAGAGGGTTTTCAGTGACCTTTTCCCGAAGGTGAGCTGCTCATGCTGACCTCCCACTGAGAAGACATAGAAAGAAAGGGCACTGGGGCAGAGTAGCTTTGCAGTCAAGGAGCAGGACAGATTCTCCACAGCCAAGGTCAGGATCCGCAGGGGAACTTATGCTATTGGACTTGATAAAAGTGGTCTGCACATAATGCCGTGGTCTTCCTCCTCCAAGCCTACCCACCTCATGAAACGATAAAGTCCTATCAAAGTCCAGCAGACAGACAACCTATAACATGATTTATTACTACCCCTTAGATGAAGGCTACTACATACAGGAGTCTGGGAAACTGTCACATAGACTTAGACAAGCCTAAGGCATTGGTCATAGTAAATGTATCATGATGCCTTGGGTGAAATCCTGAAGCAGACAGAAAGTCACTAAATAAAGAGGAGGGGATATAGTCTGTGCACTTCTTGTACCAATCTTGCTACATACATTACACGATATGTATCATATTAACTGCGGGGTTGGTAACTAGGGGACACATATTTTGAAGCCCGGTGCATGTGAGCCTTGTTTTAGATTGTCATCGGTGGCAGATAACGTCTGCCTCATATGGCATCTTCTGTCTTCATTTCTTTCTCAGCCACCTCCTCCTTAGCCCTGTCCCATCCATGCTGGCCTTGTTACTGTACTTGAACTGTTCAGCGTGGTGCCTTCCCTTAATTTCCCATTTCTTCTTCTATCTCACAGCTCCTGTTCACTTCAATTTATGTTTGTTTGTTTTACAAACAAGGCTTTATTAGAAAGATCTATTCTGATGATTGTGTTCATTCTGGTATCTCTCATAGTTTATAACCGTCATCCCATATAATTTTTCTTTATAATATTCAATATGTCTTGAGATAATAAATGATTTATTTTTATGTCTCACCTCATATAAACTAGTTCCTATGATATCAGGGACTTTGTCAGCTGTGTTTATTGTTACATCTGTAGCCGCTAGACAGATGTGTGGCATATGGGAGGTGAGTGGTAGGGAAATATTGTAAGAACGACTCAGTCCTTTTTCAGAATGCCAACAGCACATCGCTTTTTGGCTCTGTTACAAAACCCCGTTTGTGTTTGCTTATGCCAAAGGAGTTGTACAGCCGGCTTATCTCTGTCCCTTGCAGTACCCGCTCAGAGCCTGGTAGGAAGTTACTGCTTAGTAGCATTCATGGGTCGCATATTTGTATCTTTTTACATCTGACCTTGAACTGCTTCCAGAATTCCCATTTAGAGGCCACAGGCACTGCAAAAGAACTGAGTGTGGCTTGCTTTGCTTGGGGAAACCTCCCAGGCTCCCTTCCCTGCTGTGATATGAGCACCCCCATGTTGCAGTTCCCTCCATATTCATCCTGCTTGGCTTCGGTGTCAGTTTCCTCTGTGTCATATGTCCCAATGAGAACGAATGCCTTCTCTGTGTCATATGTCCTGATGAGAACGAATGCCTTCTCTGTGTCATATGTCCCGATGAGAACGAATGCCTTCTCTGTGTCATATGTCCCGATGAGAACGAATGCCTTCTCTGTGTCATATGTCCCAATGAGAACGAATGCCTTCTCTGTGTCATATGTCCTGATGAGAGCAACTGACTTCCCTGCTGTTGTTTTTTAACCAAGTCCCTAGCTGAAAAGCCTAGAAACTTTGCTGGTGTCATTTTATCATGTCTGATGATTGTGCTGCAAAGACACTAAGTTCCTACGTGCAGTGAAGCCTACAGCAGGTGTTAGAGTCCATCAACAGCTCAGCTTTGCACTGTGTACACTGTAACTTGCCTGAGAAGTCTGCTTAGTTGGAATCAACAGTCTCCCACTCCCTTTCCAACCATGCACACTTACCAGGAATAACTGGCAAAATGCCAGGAATAAGATACAAAGATTTTGAAGAACTCATTATGCAAACAAATGGTCCTAATACAATGGGGACCCTTTACTCATCAAGTATATCCCATGGTCCCCAGGTCACTGAGTAGAACTTTCCCGAGTGAATGGTAAACATGGAGAGATCCACAAGAAGCAATGGGAGCCTGTATCTTAGCCAATGGCCTCCTTGGCCTTGTTCCCAATGTCTTGGCAAATACAATTTTATATAAGCTCATGCTGTAGAGAAGGAGACATGCTTTACACAGCGGAGTATTGGAAACCTTTTTTAACTAGTCAGAGCCATGGTATGGGTACTTAAAGTTAATGATGTGTGTGTCCTGGCAAGTACTCTGTACCAGCTTTTCTGTCAACTAACATTTATGAGTTTGTTTCACTTTATTATGACAATGGGTTACTTTTTTTGAGAATTTGTTTGCCTTACTTTTCTACTTTTAGATGATTAGATAAGGACCTAAAGCTGTGTCTTTTGTGTTTGACAATTGTAGGACCTACAAATCTTAGAGAAAACTTCTAAAAGTGCCCATATGAACTACAATCTCTAGATAAAGCTATTTCTGGGTTTTAAGACTACTTTTATGGCTGAGGTGTCAAGATAGGGACACACACACTGCAGACTCCATTTAGGGTTGCTCCTGTGTACATGAGTTCAGGTATGAGCACTGGGATTGGACAACCAAGCAGGGGATCTCCCTGGAGAAAACGAATTCTTCCTCATTTAGCTTCTTTGATCTGTAACACTGTATTGCCTATTAAATTTTTTTTTAAATGAGAAAGTGGTGGGAATTTGATTATCTGGTAATACCAGTGATGGCTTTGGAAATTTATGTAGTATCTTTTTTTTTATTTTTTTTTTTTAGTTAGAGGAAAAGACCTGGTCAGTTGTCCTCATCAGCTTAGACCATGAAACCCAATATGGGCAAATTCAACAGAACCGCCGTATATGGGGTGCCCATGGATGCTTCAGCATTGTCAGGTCATAAATGTCATTTTGATGTCTTTTTTTAGTAAAATAAAGGTAGTGTTTGGTTATATGGTCTGGAATCTTCCTTTTGAGGCTTGTGATGTTCTATGGGACAATGGTCTTGTACTCTGTAAAGTTTTATCACTTGTATTGGTTTAATAAAATGCTGATTGGCTAGTAGCCAGGCAGGAAGTATAGGTCGGGCTACAAGAACAGGAGAATTCTGGGAAGAGGAAAGGCTCAGTTTGTAGTCATCACCCAGACACAGAGGAAGCCAGATGAAAATACCTCGCTAATGTGGCTAATGTACCAAGCCACATGGCTGACACAGGCAAGAATTATGGGATACTGTAAGATGTTAGAATTAGTTAATAAGAAAGCTAATTAGCTAATAGGCCAGTCAATTTATAATTAATGTAAGCCTCTGTGCATTTCTTTGGGACTGAATGCTATGGGACAGGACAGGACAGAAATCTCTGTCAACAGCAAGCATAGATCTAGAGCTAAAGACTGATCAGAGCACACTGAGCAATATCAAATAATTTCATTGACTATAAATAAGATATCAAATAATAGTTTGGCAAAATTAGATAAGAGCTTATGAGAGTTTGTCTTTCTATTGGCACAGAAATCTGACCAGGAGGAACTTTGTGAATGCTCTTCTGGATGTGCTGAATAAAAGGAAATAAAGAGGAATTAAATGGAGGGTTTCCAGTTCCTCTGTGTGAACTGAGATCCAGAAAATGATTTTGTTTTACTTTTTGTTCCCAGTGTAAATTGTGAGAGCCATGCTCAAACACAGACATCCTGATGTAAATGAGATGGAGGGAGGTGCTGTCTATTCCACCATTTACTTATTTATGCATTTTTATTTTTACAATAGTCCATACAGGCCAATAAAAGGTCAGTGCTGTTGTCACTTGGGAATCTTTCTAGCTGTTATTATTATATGTATGTACAAGCCCTGTTGGGCTAAGGAAAGAAGCAGTGAGTACAATCCATCAAGGCAGTGCTGGGAAGGGCATCTGTTTTGGCTTCCTGAATTGACAATGAGTATCAATATGTATGGATCAATAATTGTGTGTTGGAGAAAATCACATGGCAGTAGTTAAACTTCTGTACATGGAAGAGTTTACAATTGTATATATGGGAAATCAGGGAAGCTAAATACAGGCTAGATTTTTCTATTTCTTTCCTTTGTTCCTAATAATATTATCAAGATGTTTATTAATAGTATTTTTCTTTTCTGACTGGAAAAACTCATTCATTCATTGAGGATAAAAAAAAATCCTAGTAAGGAAACTGGAGATAGAAGCAGAGCTTGGGATATTCCCAGGCTGGTGTTCACTGTATGCTTTCTACGCTAGGAAGAAAGCATTTATTTTAATGCCAAAATCACTAGGTCTGCTGTCCACTAAGTGTGGCCTGCCTGTAGTAGCAGAAAGGATTGCATGACATCTTGGTTCTTTCCCAGCACCTGAAATAGGAGAGCCCAGGCAAGGGAGAATAAAGCACAGTTGAGAGTATGGATGCTGTAAGGGTGACAGCTAGCAATGAAATTATCCACCAATGGCTAAAGATTGCTGTGTGGCAGTGAGGCAGGAAATGAGTTAATTTAAGGTATTGCTTTGAAGCATTAAAATAACTGTTTTAAACACAAAAACTCATTTTCACAGAGCCTACTACCACTCTGAGTGATTTTGGTGGAGAGTGGTAGGGGTCAGGTACACCCCTTGGTGTTTTCTTCCTTCACAGTAATCACAGCTTTGAATGTTGAAGAAAGGGGGTGACTATTACAAAGTCATATGAGATGGATAGTGAAGGAAAAATAGAACGTAATAAAAAATGGTGACAGGGAAAAGAGGAGCTAAAACGATGCCTGCAGTGACCTCAGAGGAATGATTGGACAGAGAGCTGCATGGATATCTTTCCATCCTCTATTCTGGTCCCCTGCTTGGTTTTGCCCAGTTGATGAGATGTCAATTTTGATTGCACTTCTTAGCTCAGCATCCTACCAAGATGTTTTTATTTTTCTCAGCCTGAAATGTTATCTTCTACTCTTTCAGATGATAGGACCATGAAAAAGGATGTGGGAAGAACTGGGGACCCTCATGAGCTGGCCTATGCTTCATTGAAAAAGATAAGATTTCCAAAGGGCTAGAAACTTTACCTAGCTGCTGTCCTCTGGGCACACAAGGAATGATTGGATTCTTTTCCCCAAATCAGTTAGTTTTTGGTGTCACATAATCTCTGGGAAACAAAAGCCATTGCTTAGATCTCAGTACACTCCTGCAGGTGGCAACCATCAGCAGGCAATTGGGAAGTAGCGCACTCTGCATGCTCGCCTGGGGCCTTCTGGCCTTCTCTATGAAAAGCTCTTTCTGTATTGATGCTCACGGGAGGTGGTGGGTCAAATGACAGTTACATAATCGCAGTCTCTTTCTATCAGGGTGGCCTTTAGGCACAGCACTAGGGGTGGATTTCTTCTTGGCAGGAGTAAGCAAAGAAAGATTCATTTCAATGTTTTCTTTAAAATGAAAACATCAGGAAAAATAAATCTTGATGTTTCTGAAATAGGAGACCAGCACTTTATCTGAAGGAATTGGTGGGGAGCATCAGTGTTATTTCTTTGACTTGCCTTTCATAAGAGAGAGGCTGGTTTTGAGCCAATAGATGGTTCAGGGACTGGGCTTAGTCCAGAAAATTGGCCTCTGACCTCTACATGGACACTGTTACACATGTTATACTCACCCCATCACATAGACTTACCTCTCTGACCACCCCCATACACATGCAGACAGATGGAGAGGTATGGGGGAACGGAGAGGGAGAGAGAAAAAAGAGAGGAACACAGAGAGAAGACAATAATGATAAATCAATTGAAACAACAGATATTTGACATAATATGAGTTAAACAATAAACTGAAAGAGAGAAGAGGCAGATGCAGGCCTGCTAGCTGTGGTGCAGGCTGAGGTCTGAGATTTCCTGAAGTCATCGTTCAACTATGCAGTGTCCTTGGGTTCTTCCTTTCTTCTTTCCTCTAGTGAACATCTTCTATCATCCCCAACCCTTTCAGTTTTGAAATTTGAGGTATTTTTAAAAACCCAGGTCACATTACAAGGCTGTTTTTAAAAGATCTTCTTTAAAGATGGCATTATAATCCTAAAATATTTTCAGTACACTTTAGTTTTTAAGTTTTAAGTTTTGTGATTATGTTTTCAAAATTTATGTTTGTACCTTGAAGGAAATGTACTATAATGAAAACAGTTGGCTAAAACTAAGCAGAAAGCATACATGTTTTATAGTAAGAAAGTAAATCCCTTTGCTCTTGGGTTCTGTCCTCCCCTCCCGTTGGCAGATCATCTCGGCTGCACCTTGGATGCGATGTGTCTTTAGCATCCTCACACAGATCTTGACACAGCATGTCGATCGCCAGCCCTTCGCCTTCCACTGCTGCTTTAGGCCAGGCTTGTATTCACTGAAGAGGAATTTGGGGCAGACTGGTTACACAGACGCTTATGCACCTCCTGCAGATCCGGGGATGCACTTAGGGCCGTGGTCTCTCGAATCACGGTTCCTACAAGGCCATGTGGGATGTAGAATTTGGGCTCTCAGATTGGTCAGAGTCATTGCTAACAGCTGTGTACACATCTGATCTCTTCCATTTTCATAGCTGACTTTACAGTGTTCGCCTTGGGCTTTCCTTCAAGTGAATTTATGTAGTCTATGTCAGAGGAGTAGGTGGTCATGGCTCTTGAGTTCAAAACTTCACCTGAGGATAACTGCAGGGCAGTATTTTGTTATCTGAATCAGGGATTGTTCTTTATGAAGTGTTATTATAAACCACCTAGTGCACCGTTTCTGATGAAGACTTAGTCAAGAAAACTGTATCAAACAACCTTATATGTTTTTAAGCTTACTTCCCTGCCATGACCCCACACACAGACTGACAGATGGAGAGATATGGGGAGCCAAATAAGCATTTCAACTGTTCTACAGGATGGGATTTCCGTGTGTGTATGTGTGTTTTCCTTTGCTTTATTGCCATTTCACTGTTACTAAAATTAGGTTAGTATTTTGAAAACTCTGAGTCTGTAATGGGCTGTTTAGAATGTCTACTTTCTATCCATCTTCCTTAGTTCTTATTTACCCCAGTCTTGTCCCATGCTGACCTTCTTGGATTTTTGTCCACTGTAGGTATACTTGGGTAGATGCTTTTGTACAGGATTGTTTTAATTGTGTAAGAATTTCAAGATCAATATTGTGTACTAGGTAGAAAGAATCATGGATAGACAGATTACAGACTTGGATTGCGAGCCACATGCAGATGGTGACTTGGGACTTTGGCCAACATACTAAGCCGCCTCCTCCAGGTATGTCTCAGTTTGAATTTCTGACTCACAAAACAGCCCAGTTCGTGTTGTCAATGATTGTTGCTATTCTGTGCATTTCTTTTCTCATTTATTTTTGAGACAATGTCTATTGTATGGTGTGAACCCATTCTTTTGCCTCTGCTTCAGCCTCCCAAATGCTAGATTCATAAAATGATTACTTCATTTAGTATCAGCTTTCAACTCTATTAAAATAGACGGAAGAGTGGCTGGATAGACATTTGGAAAGTTTTAGTGAATGGGAGAGAAACAGATGAAAATCTGGAAAGTATTTGTCAATCTATATGGATATATTTACTTAGAAGGATTTTAATTTTAATCTTTAGATAAGCTATGAAGAAAATATCAAGAGATAAGATTTCATCTGCTGAAGTTGAAGAGTATACCAGAATATAAGACAGTATGGAAGTACAATGTTTCCACAGAGGTCATATAGCAAGCTTCTTGCTTTGTTTTGGTATAAGTAAGGATGTTGGTCTTTATTTTGTTTCCTACTCTATGTGGGTCACAATAGAAGATGCTTCTGACCTTGAAGGTCATTTAGTCACTTTTGAAATTATTATTCTTTAATCATTATTTTTCTTTTACTCTTTTTTATTTCCCCAAGGATATAGTATGCACCAATTCTTAAAGAATGAAGAAAGGTTAAATCAGAAAGATGTGGGAAGGAAAAGTCAAAACTTTTTGTGAACTATTTCCATACACGTGAACTATGATTGAGTCACTGTCAGTCATTGGTAAAGATACTATTAGATTTTTGTATAAGCAGCATGAACTGTTTCATAACATCCAAGGTGACGGAAATAAGCAGTTTCATCTTCTATTTTCTCCAACTAAATTAAACTCGACTGAAATGCAGCCTGGCCAGATGGACAGTCATTTCCATATTGCCCTCCAGAAATACCTTCTGTATCTTTCTTCCCTCCCGAACCACTAACCACCCAGTCTACACAGCCAAAAGTTGAATTTCACCGAGATCTTCTTTCAAGCAGGGAAGAGCCTCATCTCTACCTGTTTCCTGATGTTCTCTGCCCATTAGTCTGTGCTGTGGGGGTTCCAGTGTTGGACACTGACCATCTTGCTGTCTCGTAGTGTGCACCCCACAGCTGTGGGACTGTAACTTCTATGAGCCTGATATCTCAGCATAAACAAATAGCTGTTTAGATATGAGCAGCTGAGTTAGATGGATGCCTCACATATTTTCTGTGTCACATAGCATCTTGTGCCATATTTATTTAGCCATCCATCCAATGGTGAATGGTTTAGATCATTTCCAGTATTCGTCATGGTGACTTTGTACACACCCTTTTGATGTCTGTTCATCTCTTCAGGTGTCGTGTTGCTATTACAACATCTAGGCCTGTTAAACTTCAACTGGATATTGTATTTCAGAATGAAATATAACCAGTTTATATTGATGGGTGGGCATCAGAGTTCCTTCATGCCCCCCGTGCTGCTGATCTCCCTCTAAGAAAACAGCTTTGGCTATGATGGTCTTCAGAAAGGAACACATGATTTGATATTTGACAGTGTCATCTTAGAGAAATTGAGCTCCTCAGTTTGGAGGATCTTTTTACTAGGGACTTATTATTTTTCTTTTTGTTTCCTGAACCTCTATATTTGAGTTTTTATTGTTGACTCATTTGGATTCAGATAAAAACTAATTAGATCATCTTCTCCTATGATACTTGAAAGAATTGTCAGATTTTTCTTAGCCTTCCAAGCATTTTTCATCCTTTAATTGTGTTTTCCATGTATGTTTGATTCACTCTGTACATGTAAGTGTACATTCAGCAAGATAAAAGTTACTAAAGTAATTCTCTAAAACCTATTTGTGAGCTGAAAACATACCAGAATTTCTCTATATTAAAATTAACATTTTTTGAGGCAGGATCTCTTGTGGTCTGGGTGTTGGAGACTCTCACTTGACCCTGTATTTGCCACATTCCTTATGGCCATAGATTACTAAGTACCATTTTCTGTTCATCTTTTGTTCTTTTTTAAAAAATATTCATTTAAAACTTTGTATTTATGCGGATGTGCTTCTGTGTCTGTGTGAGGATATGTGTATGTTAACCCAGGTACTTGTAATAACTAGAGGTGTCTGAGCCTTTGGAGCTGGGATTCCAGGCAGTTGTGTGCCCCCAAATGGGTGCTGGGAACTGAACTCAGATAGAAGAGCACTGTGCACTCTCAAATGCCGAGTCATCTCTCTGGCCTCTTATCCGATTTTCTTTGGCAAGATTCTTTTGTCATTCAAAGTTTTTAAGGATTTTCTGACAATTATCCTTACTCTTTAGAAGTATTCCCTGTGTTCAATGCTTGTGATTGATTTGAAGAATCTCTTAGAATTTACAAGGATCGGAACTAAATTTCTGTTGGCAGCATGGCCATGTGCTTCTGATACTTTCAATTTCAGTTTGAGTACTTCAGCATGTGTTTAAAGAATCATAGCATTGTGTCTACAAACTATATGAAGCAGGTGAATGCATTGCCAGTGGCAGTTTGAAGAAGGTGGATGGAATGTTTGGCTGATTTCCATCAAGCTGTGTGCTGTGTATCTGCCATCTGGCAAGTCATTTTATATCGGACCTTAGCCTCAAATGACAAAAACCTGGATTCGGATTTTATCCTTCCATTATTCTGTACCCTCTTAGGATAAAGTGGGCTCCCAGGTGAAGAGAGGGAGGCAATGGAAACAGTCACATATTCATCGAAGAATACTGGTATCTGAAAGAATATTCAGAACAAGGTGGGCAGACACGTACTCCAAGTCTTCCCAGGGCTTAAGACCAGAAATGTTGGAAAGCTCTTACTACAAAATGCCTAGAGATCTTAGGCCAAAGATAAAGGATACATGTTCTCATGAATTACAGAATTAGAATGAAGCAATATCAAGACCCTAAAGAGGACAGGACGCTGAATCCCTGTTATTCAGTGAGTGGTAAAGGAGAGACAAAGATGGGGATGGAGTGTAAGAGGATAAATTGATTGTCCTATGTAGGACTCTGGGGCTCTCTGGTGGGAGAATTTGGAAGGATGCATCCTCTCATGAGGGTACGATATGTATATAGTAGCTGTATATGTGTGTGTACATGTCTGTGCAGGTGTATGTGTGGGCCAGTTCATGTCAAGGGCAAGGCTGACATCTAGTATCTTTCTCGTTCACTCTCCATGTTGTTTGCTTGAAGGACCCCAGAGACCTGGGTGTCTTCAACCCACCGTCAAGACACAAAACACCAGCTGGATGCAATTGCAAGAGAGTTTATTATCTCAGCCCTGAGGATGCCGCAGCGCAAACTGAGCATGTCTCTTCCAGCCTAGAGTCATTATTTATATTTATATTTATTTATATAAAGCAGATATGTGATTATACGGTTTCTATTAGCTACTTTAATTGAGGCGAGGGAAAAGTTCAGTCATGTCAGCTTTGTCCTTGTCTAGGTACATCTGGTGTTCTCTATTCATCCTTTATCTCTTTGTTAGCTAGGCCCGACCTTCAGACTATAGGCTTACTGTTTCCGTGGGTCTGAGTGGCCTTGCCTTCAGATACCAAGACACCTGGCATCCTGCTTATGCTGGCAGGGAATCTTGGCCAATGTCCCTATTTTGGGCTTGGGATAAGGGGGAGGGTCATGGCATTTCTTCTGCTGTTAACCCATTCCATTTCATGCTGAGACTAGCAGCCAGCCCAAGTGATCTTCCTGACTCCACATCACCATCTCTGGACTGCAGGCATACCCTCTGTGCTTGGGCTTCTTCTACTTCTTCTTTCTTAAAATTATTGTCATTATTTTTTGAGAATTTCATACGTGCAATGTTTTATATTCATATCTACCCTTATTCCTCCCCATAGCTCATCCAGTTTCCACCCCTCATGATGTCATGTTATTTAGTATGCATTTATTTCATAAGCTGCTGAATCAAATTTGTGTTGCTCATATGCCCCTGGGTTCACATGCTGGAATGCAGTCAGCCTACCTGGGTACGTACCCTTAGAGAAAACTGACTGTCCCTCCTCCTGAAGCCATTAGTGTGCAGCAACTCCCCAGCTGCAGTGGGAGCCCATGTGCCTTTGACTTCACCCTTGCTGAGTTGCGGACTGACTTGATCGTGGGCAGCTCCTGTGCAGATGACCACAGCTGCTGTGACCTCATGAGTGCAGCCGGCCTGTCACATCTTAAGACACTGTTTTCACTCAAGTCCTCCCTGACTTCTTGCTCTTTCTGCTGTTTTTTCCCTTGGTGGTGTCTGAGCCCCAGGAAGGTGGAGTGTGATATCCAGACGTCCCCTTTGCATCTAAGCACCCCATAGACACTTTTCTTTGTACTTCTAACAGTTGTGAGTTTCTGTGATAACCAACCGCTATCTGCTATACAAAGAAAATTCTGGTTGAGATCTGAGAGCTTCACTAATCTGTGGGTAGAGAGATACAAATATAGAGGGCAATTTGAGACCATGTGTACTCAGCAAAATAACAGTAGCTTCACATCTGGAGCCTGTAAGCTTCCTAGCCATGGGTTCTTGGCCAGACTTAACATTGCCAGACATGCATTTCTTCCTGTGAAATAATAATAATCCAGTCAGAAAGTTTTTTTAAACTCTCATATTTGTGCAACTATTGCACCCATGGGCATTTCTTGCCATGCTGCTGTGCATTATGGTAGCATACGGTGTTGACAGCTAGCTGGGTCAGACTGGGTGTGCTATTCCCTTCCCATAGCTTGCATAGCACCTTCTGGTACTGTGAAAGTTACTGGCTTTTCCAAAGCACTTTTCTTATGGGATCATTTCTATAGCCCAATAAAAATCTTAAATATATTTGCCCATGTCTAAATCATGTAAATTAAAATGGACAGTAATAATCACTTTCAAATTAAAAGGAAACTATTACTTAAAATACAGTAGAATCAAGATCAGAAAAGTTGGGGACTGTTTTCCTGGAGCCACTGTAGTAAAGTTTTATATACTAGGAACCTTAAAGACATGAACAATGACAATACCAGTTGATGAGCCAATGTGGTTGGGAGAAATCTCACAAGGCCCATTCCTGGATGAGGAGCTACTGGATGTTAATGACTGTAAGGGAGGACACATCATTCTCCCAGAGGGTGAACCCCCAATTGGTTATCCTGTCCAAGTGGTCAGCCCTAACATACATACAAATATTCACCATTAGATGGAATCAATGGTTGGGTTTATATATTCATTCATTTATATGCATATGTGTGTGCATACACACGTGCATTTGTCTAATAGCAATGAAAGAAAATGAGGCAATGAATGTGAGGAAGCAGGATGGGAAAGGATGTGAATGCAGTCTATATGTGAAGTGTAAAATATTAACGTTATATCCTTCCACAGTTCTGTAGGCCAGAACTGTGGTGGTGTAGTGTCGACAGCTATACTCACTGACAGCTCAAGAGAAGAAACCCGTTCAATGACTTCCTATTGATATTCTGTGTCCTTGGCCTCTAGAGACATCACCCTGGCCTTTGCCATTTTTGTCACATGCCATTTGTTTGATTCCACTATCTGTTGTCCTCTTAAAAACATTTTTATTGCCTTTCATTTTGTCCCAGTATCTATTGTCCTCTTAAGAACAGTTTTTAGGTTTATTTATGTTATGTGTATGAGTGTTTTGCATACATGCATGTCTCTGCACCATGTGTGTGCCTGGTGCCCGCTGAGGTCAAGGTAGGAAGAGGGCATTGGATCCCCTGGAAATGGAGTTGTAGACAAACATGAACTGCTTATGGGTGCTGGGAATCAAACCTGGGACTGTTGTAAGAACAGTGCTCTTAACTGCCAAGCCATCTTTCTAGCCCTGGTTTTCCTCTTTTTATTAGTACAATAGTCATATTTATTAAAGGAGTCACCCATGTAGAATATTATGCCATCTTGATTACATCCGTGCAGGATTCCAAATGAGATTGTATTTCCAAATAAGGTCACATCCACAGTATCAAAAGTTTTTACTTCAACTTAGTTTTTCAGAGATAACAAACTCATAACACTACATAGCCAGTAAAATTATGGGGCTAAATTTGTTTATAACAAGGCTTTTGCTTTGGGTCAGAAATCAAGAAGCAATCCTATACTATACAAAAGAGACACATGTAACAATAGAGAGATTCAGAAGGGTTGAAAATAAAGGATTGTTAAGTAAGTTCTGGGCAAAAAATAAGGCTTTGAATTAACTATTACACATGCTTAAGCTGATTGATGGAAAGCATGAAATGAATGCATATCTTCCTGCTTTTCTTTTTAAAGCAAAGGAATGCCTTGTCTCGTGTGTGTGTGTGTGTGTGTGTGTGTGTGTGTGTGTGTCCATGTTCTGCCATACAAGCCAGGAGACAACTTTGGGTGTAAGTCTTGACTTTCTCTTCTTTGAGGCAGAGTCTCTTCTCTATTGCTATGTTCACCAGGATAGGTGAGCCATGAGGGCTCACCTGTCTCCACCAGCCATCTTGCTACTGGAGTGCTGGAGATATGTGCAGACATATCCAGCTTGCATGGTTTCTAGGGATCTCAGCGGAGACCATCCCATTTGCACAGTAAATGCTTTGCCCACTGAGCTGTCCCTGTCCATGCCTTTCTCTATTTTTCTTTCTTCCCTTCCTTCTTTCTTTCTATAGCATTTATTTATTTATTTATTGAAAATAGTTTTTGTCATGCAATATATTCTAATTTTGGTTTCCTCTCCCCAAACTTTTTCCAAATCCTCTCCACTTCCCCACCCACCCAAACCCACACCCTTTCTTGTGCTCTCTCCTTAGAATGCAAGCAGGCATTTAAGTGGTAATCATAATAATAATAGACAATAAAATAAATAAACCAGAATAGTACAAAACAGATAAACATAAAAATAAGGGCTAAAAAAAAAGCACAAGGAACACATACAGATGCTGTGACACACACATGTTCATGCATACAGAAAACCCATAAAAATAAAGTCAGAAATCATAATTGATAAGCAAAAAATGTTTAAGGTTAAAAAAAAGGCAAAGCTCAAAGCATTGTGAGACAAAAAGAACCTCCAAAAATGCCATTGGGTTTGCCAGCTATTGATAGACATAAGGAATGACACAGTTAGAAAAATCATAATTCTCCAATCAACACACCAGATTGATGAAGTGCAGACACATGGAAAAAATGCTACAGCCTGTGACACATTTCCATAGTGTCGAAGTCTCACTCCACAAAACCGCTACCAAATGAAAGGTAAAATGCAGTTTTATAACAGAGGAAACTGAAGGTCAGCACATCAATCAAATGATCAAACTGAGACTACAAATCAGGACTAGTGGGACAGAATCGTATTTTGTGTCTCCACTGTGATATAATCAGTTGTGAATAATCTTTTATTAGATTCTAGTTGAAAATATACACATATATAATGATTTATCTAACAATTTTCTAAAAACAACTAAAATCACTATAAGTATTTTGTATCAGAAATTACAGAGACAGAAGATTAGAGGGGTGACATACCATCAGGAGGCATTTAGATGGCGTGAGGCTTAGAATATTCTCTAATTGAATTGAATTATCCAAGACCATTGCTCTGGACCCTTCATAAAGTCAGTGACAATATGTATGGCCATGTGTACTCACAGCAACTGTGAGTCTGAGGCAGGAGGATCACAAGTCCCAGATTAACCTGAGCTATAGAAGAAAAACATAAAACTGAAAAGAATGAGTCTTGTGAGAAAAAAACTAAAAGGCTGGCACATGTCAGGATTGAAGGTTTAAAGATGTAACAATCAGTGTTGTGTACAAACTATTATTGGATTCTTGTTGAAAATTAATGTTAGAAAGACAGGATAATTAGACAAATTTCCATATAGATAAAATATTAAATGATATTAGTAAGTTATTGGTTTTAGATTGTTGAGGCAATGTACTTATTCTTAGGAGATATTTAGTTAGGTGTTTGAGAATAAAGTATTATGAAACAATAATTTGCTTTCATAGCTAAAAGAATGTATGTGTAATAATGCATCTATAAAAGCAATGTGGAAATCAAAGTGATAGGCCTGTGAGTAAGAAATCCTTACATTGTTCTTTTTCACAGCAAATATTCATGGTACCTGAAGTTGAATTTGCCACAAATCTGTCATGATTACTGTCAAGGAAACTCCCACAGTATGTGGGCTTAGGTATATGGTAGTTAGACAATTATCTCCATAATTTCTAATGGAAACTTTCTTCGTTAGGGTTAGCATTGTTGTGGTAAAACACCATGATTAGAAACAACCTGGTGAGGGAAGAATTTGTTTAGCTTAAAGTTCTATATCACTCTTCATAATTGAAGGAAGCCAGGACAGAAACTCAAAATCAATCATGGCAGGAACCTGGAGACAGGAGCTAAAACAGAGGCCATGGAAGGATGCTGCTTACTGGCTTGCTTCCCCTGGCTTGCTCAGCCCGCTTTCTTATAGCACTCAGGACCACCAGCCCAGGGATGGCACCATCAACAATGGACTGGCCCCTCTCCCATCAATCACTAATTAAGAAAATGCCCTGGGAGCTTGTCTATAGCCCAATCTTATGGAGGCATTTTTTAAATTGAGTTTCCTACTCTGATTACTTTAGATTGTGTCAAGCTGACATAAAACTGTCCAGCACAGAACTGGAATGTAGCTCACTGGTAGAGGACTTACCTGGCATGCATGAAGCTCTAGAGTCAATCCTAATACCCCCCAAAGGAGAGAATACCACCCCTGATGGTTGACCAAGTTCAGTGTTCATTCCTTATAAGAAGTTCTATTATCAGTAAAGCATTGCTTCCTTAACCTCTTCCAACCTCACAAACAGATCATAACAGTGAAATATTCATGAGGTCAAGGATGCTAACCTCTCTGTGTTATTCCTTAAGTGTCTTTTGAGGTAATTAATACAATAGAAAGAAAAGGTGGGGTATAGAATATAGAAAAGATACCTTGTTAGAATCTATGATGAGATGCCATGTTCAGCCTTAATGCATCAGGGAGGGACTTGGTCCTGCAACAACCTAATGTTCCAGACTTTGACTCCCCATCGGAGCCCTTAGTTGTTGGGAGAAGTGGATGGTGGGCTGGGGGGGGGTCGGTGGAGGAAAGGAGGGACGAGTGGAGGGGTGGGAGGGAGAACTGTGGTTGAAATGTAAAATGAAATTTAAAAATAAATTAATTTAAAAAAGAAAGTAGACAAGATATTGTAAAATAAATCACTACTATTATATGCTGTGATTGTATCTGTAGAATTTTATAGACTCAAATGAAAATACATGATAAGCACATTTATTCTTAACACCCAGCTATATTAACATACAGAAATAACTGAGATGTAGACAGCAATCAAATGGAATAGTGGAAGGAAAGATCTCAGATACTTTAGCATTTTAAAAATTAAAATTAGGCATGTTTCTGAATGACTTTCTTTTTTAAATATAAAAATACTACTCATAGACATCTTCCTCACAACACTGGAGATAAAATAGGATATTGTAATTTTGTGGATGCAAAGACCACATGACAAAGGGGTGATGTGTTCTAAACTGGTAATGGAATTTAATATACTTTGATTTTAAATAAAAATTGTGCACATGTAAGACAAGCACTGAACCCCTGAGTTACAAGTTACATCCTTAAGCCGAAAAGTTACTCTTTGTAATAGGAAAGCTTATCATAAATTATGTGAAATATGGCTAAATATAGGCAGAGAAATATAATGAAAACTAATAGGGAAAAGTAGCTTTAATGTACATCAAACACATGTTAAAATCTTTTATATTCAAACCTCTAGTACTTCATGAAGAGATCACTGGATGATAATAAGGACTCCATAGAGCTAAATGCATATGGTAATTTAAGGTATGACACAAGTGGGTTTCAGTTCAGTCAAGATGAATCAAATAACTCAACAAGTGGCGTTGGGACAATTGGGAAAGATTGGATCAGTGGTTCACAATTAATACATATCTTTTTGTATACATTCCACATGGTATTAGTCACAATTTAAACATGACTTCCAGTTAAACTTATTTGAAGTCAGAAAACACTGGAAGAAACTGTGGAAAAAATTAAATAACACTGGTTTAATAAAAGTTTTCTAATTATGGCCCTAGACCTAGAAAGTTAAAAAGAAAGAAAGAAATTATGTATATGTGTTTAAAAGAAATCGTACTGCAATGTAGAAAACAAACAAAACTCCAAATCCAGCAGCAACAAAATGGATCTGGAAAAAGTTGAAAGATGGAAAAGCAAGTAGAGAAACCTCATGTGTCCCCATTTCCATCAGGGTAGGTTTGTTTATGTCCTTCCTGCCATTCCGTCTTATCCAGAGCACGGTCTGTGTGTGTGTGAGTGTGTGAGTGTGTGTGTGTGTGAGTGTGTGTGTGTGTGTGTGTGTGTGTGCGCGTGTGTAGGTGACTACAGAAGGTTGACTTTCCTTTAACACTAGCATTTCATTATCACAGCTCTGAAATTAGTGCTACCCTAGCATCCATGCTCATTTTTAAAGAATAGGAAGAAGACTCTTCTGGTATATAATATGCACATTAAAACATAGACATGTGAA
This sequence comes from Dicrostonyx torquatus, assembly GCA_028555095.1. Lineage (NCBI taxonomy): Eukaryota > Metazoa > Chordata > Mammalia > Rodentia > Cricetidae > Dicrostonyx > Dicrostonyx torquatus. The sequence goes on along the minus strand of JAQHUG010000238.1, from coordinate 1,211,436 downwards.
TTCTGTAACTTTAGAATTTTTGAAACTGGAAGGCTATGCTGTAGAATTTTCTGTTCATCTAAATTTAGAAGCGCTTCCCTTATATAGCTAGACATGCTCCGAATGTGTCAGTGCCTCTGTCAGCTGGGCTTGTCCCTCGGTTATTCTTTTGTTAATCCTGGATCTGGCTCTGACCTGAATAAAGCCCCTTACTTTGTCCTGTCTACCGTAGCAGATGACAACCCAGCAACCCCTACTAAACCTTCAAGGTATGCCCGTGTCAGCCACTGGCGGGGACCCCACACTTGGGAAGGAGATTGAACACAAGGAGATGTGGATGTTACAAGCTGCTGCCTCCAGGATTTTTTTGCCTTTCATGAAATGAAAATGAGCAGAGAGTTATCTGAGGGACTTCTACTGCTCAGAGGGGAAAAATGAAAAAAAAAACTAACATTTTAAGAATCATCTAAGAAAACCATTTCTTATAAGGAAACTTGAGATGCTTCTGAGATCAATCAATTAGGAGATTAACGCCCAGATGTTAATGTTATACTCCTTAATTAGAATTTTACTGACTATGACCATGCATTTAGACTAACATATAGTAGGTAGTTTACTAAGATTCTTTTGAAAATAATTTAATGAAAATATTCTGGAGATCTAGAGCTAAAGACTGATCAGAGAACTCTGAGCAATATCAAATAATTTCATTGACTATAAATAAGATTTCAAATAATATTTTAACGAAATAAGATTAGAGCTTATGAGAGTTTGTCCCCTTTATTCTGGAGTGACAGTAGTGAGAGATGTCCCTTGGCCACTAAGTAAGTCATGGTTTCTAGAGTTCTGAACCCCCATGCCTGTGTCGTTGATATGGGACCATACCTTAGGAAGGCTATCTACATTCTCTTAGGATGTGTGTTTTCATGACTCACGATAGGTATTAACGTATCGTGTGTGTGTGCATGTGTCGAATTTCAACCCTTTGTCCACATTGCCTGTTATTCTAGCTCCTGCCATGTGCTTTCCCGTCACCCACACTGCACCGGACTGTTGACCTGCCAGATTTAGCAAGAGTAATTTGTATTTTCAAAAAAGAAATCATCAGTCACTTTATTTTCCTCACCCTGGTAAAGACTCTTCACAGTCATTTTTCCATCATAAATTGGTTGGTTTTGTGTTAGTAAGTATATGATAGACACTATGTTCATCATAATTTCTTTTGTATCATTAGACACTTCTGTTTATGAAGGGAGACTTGTATGGTTTTTCCCCTTCTAGCTTCAGCTGTGTGGTGCTATGTACTTAGATCTTCCTTATATGTGCTTGTCATCTTTATGTCTAAGAATAATTGTAAGTTAAAATGAATAAAGATATTTAAAAAGCCCTCCTCACATAAAAGCCTTGATAGGCATTAGGGAAGTCTACAGTAAGTTTGCTTTTATCTCAACAAAATAGTGACAAAAGAAAATTAAAGCAGAGGGCATTCTAAGAGAATTGTAACATGCTATAGTGGAGCGAGGGTTTTCGGTGTATATTTTTGTTCAGCTCTTTACCTGTAAGCTACAGTCCTGACAATGGCACATGGCCAACCTCTGCTTGACACATGTTGAAAACCAGAAACTTAGGAGAACAGCCTACCTCCAGGTAGACATGGCCTTTCAATCTTGCCAAACCCCCCATACTGGCTGCTCTGTCCTCTTGACCATGACTTTTGACTCCTTGGTGTACTCTGGAACACAGTCTAAATAAATTTCTAGTGTCTCATTTTGGTCTCAAGCTAACTTGTGAAAATATTGTTAGATTTCAGCAAAACAGAATGGCGCATCAACAGCATTGAACAATGACATTTGTTTATTTACCCCTGAGAATCTAGTAGCCTGTCCACTTGCTACTGATAATCAAAATCCTGTCTTCACACAAACAGGCCTTGAGATGCTTTTCTAAATATTTATCACCTCAAAAATCTCCTTCATTTGTACTTACTTGTATTCCATCCAAACACAATTGTGAAGAAAGAAGCATTTTCATATTTAACCTCTTGGAAGCATGCGGAGTTTGCATGTGATGTTCCCAGCACATAATGCAGAGTGTGCAAAGTCAATTGAGAAATCCTCCTGTCTCTGAAACTCTGTTAAGATTGTCTGAGGGTCAGGGCTGCCCTTGGAGCCCTGGGTGGAATGGGGAAGTTTGTCCAGACTTAAGCCACCACTGTTCACCTGGATTCTTTCTTTTATGACTCCTGTGCCCTCCCTGGCATCCATGCCTGCCTCAGCACCACTCTGGTTCTCTCTCCATCTTTCACACTTGCATTTCAATTCGGCTTTTGGACTGGGGGATGCTGAGTGTTTCTGCATCCTAACTCATGATCATGTTCTGTGCTTTGTATTTATGGTGTTAAAATATGCTTGGCCTTCTTTTCATGTCAAGTGAGTCTTTCTTAGAAAAACTGAAGTTTAAATAATTCAAGAACCCTCTAAGTAGGACAATTCCAGGCTGGACATATTCTAACTTGGGCCTTTAAAGCATGTCAAGTTTGAAGACTGAATCGAGAGACTTGGTGTTCTAAGTCCAACCAGATACACAAGCTTGCATATCCTTTTTGACTCCTGAACTTGTTGCATTTCCACCATGAGGCTGTGCTCAGGGCTCTGGCAGCTGTGGAGCCTGCTGACCCCTGTGTGGCTGAGATAGTACCTTTCATTTGCTTTAAACTTGCAAGACAGAGGAGGGCTCCTTCTGAGATGCTTCAGGCGTGCTATTTAAAGACTGCATGGCCCCACTGAAGAACATAGACTATGCTAATCCAACCTGATTACAAGATTTAGTTTGACAGAAATTTGAAGTGTATTTGAGGTTCATTCTACCACCAATCATAATCCTTACTGGAACTAAAAACAAAACCTGAATTTTAGGTGTTTAATGATTTATATAAAATTAATTTCATTCTAAGTACTGTTATATTTTCTTTCATTTTGATTTCCTTGTTTTGTGACTGGTATTTTTCTCTGTGTATATTTTTGTTGCCTTCATAAACTTTTGTTTATGAGTTTATTTCTAACTGTTAAAGATCTTGTGTATATATTTATGTGTTTCTGTGTACATGTTTGTGTGTGTGCATGAGAGAGAGAGACAGAGAGAGAGAGAGAGAGAAAGAGAGAGATGCCTATACATATGTGCTAGTAACTAAACCCAGTGCTGTGCATATATTGAGTATGTACTCTACCACTAACCCACACTCCAGATGCATGATTCTTACCTGTAGAAAAACATATTCTTTTTTTGTTGTGTGTGGTTTTTTTTTTTTTTTTTTGGTTTGGTTTTTGAGACAGAGTTTCTCTGTAGCTTTGGATCCTGTCCTGGAGCTCATGCTACAGACCAGGCTGACCTTGAACTCACAGGAGATCTGCTTGCTTCTGCCTCACAAGTGCTGGGATTAAAGGTGTGCACCACCACTGCCTGGCATAGTATTTTTTTCTAATGCATATAAAATGTTTTCCCTGGTGTTTTTTTCTCTCTTGCCAATCAAAGCGAAAAGAAGAATCTTGTATGTACTGAAATGTTTCCCAGGACTTGTTTATCTGAAGCCCAATAAGGATGTGTGGGGGCCTGGAAGAAGCTGTTTTATTCACTTGAGTTTCACAAGAAGAAACTTAGCACAATCTGCCATGGTCCAAACGGATTAATCGGTGGCTAGAAAATTGATAATGTCATCTGTGAACAGTGTTTAGGTAGCAGCAGCACTCTCTGGAGAGCTGAACCACTTTGGAAATTTTGACATTTTCATTTTCCAGGGATACCAATGAATTTGAAGAGAATCGGTTGTCATCTATCTCATATGCACAGTTAGGATCCAATATTTATTTTAGATCAAGCATTTGCTTCAGGAAGACATTACCTGTGATCGTTCACCAGCTTTGACTGTCCCTTTAGCAGTGTGTCATCTGGAATTATGAAGGCCTTCAGGAAAAGGGTTTTACCAGCTTTCCAGTCCCAGCCCTGAGAACCTGATTCTCATGTGGCACATTTTGAAACCAAAGGTGTGTGGTTTGTACGTAGAAAAGTGTGTGATACTCCTTAGCAGAAAGCAAGGCCTTAGGCCTTAGCCTGTTTCCAATAGTGTGTTCAGCACTCGATCAGGTAATGCACCTTAGTGTATTCATCTCCACTGTAGTTAATGCTCCACCAGAAGTCACTAAGAGCTTCTGAGAGAGAGTAGAGACTTACATGTGCTGTCCTCTTTTTAAATCTTTGCTGCCTTTTAAGCTACGGCTATCCTAGTCAGCAACTGCAACTCCGCCACTACCGGCAGTGGTTCAACCACAGAAGCTGCAGCCTGAGGAAATTCGGTTCCCTCCTGAGGCACAGACTCTTTCAAAGATACAAAAGGAATTTATCTAAATCTCTGTCCCTCTAAAGAACTCAAGATTCAGAAGCTGAGCAGCAAGCAGCTCACCTAGCTCACTTCCTTACATCTCCCAAGATGTTCTCTTGCTTCCCTTTGCCCCTCCTTAGGAACGCTTCTCCACCTGACCCCTCCCTACCACTTGCTGTCAGCTAGTTGCTGATGCAGCCTCCTGACAGCAGGTGAACTTTATTTAATCGAACTCATCTTTGCATCGTTAAACAAATTCCAGAGCATAAACAAAAGTAAAGCGTTTTAAGATAGTATATTCTACAACTAACGTGAATGTAAAGAATGCATGCAAGGAAAGGGGATTTTAGTATGAATATAAATCCACGTCTGTGTATAGTGACCTGACCAGGTGTTAGTCAGGGTGGTGGTGGTGGTAAAACAGTACAGGGGAGGAAGGACGCATTGAGGCTCCTGTTTCCGTCCAGGCTCATTTGCTTTGCATCTTTTCAGAGCATAGCGTATGATGGGGCAGAACTGCTCACCTCATGGCATCTGAAAAGCAGAGAGAGGCCCAGGGAAGTCAAGGGTAAGATGCACCCTGCAGAGGCACAGCCCTCTGTGACCTACTTCTTTCAAGTAGACTCCTATTCTAGCATTTCCATTATTTTCCAGTAATGTCATCAAATTACAAATCTAGTAACAGATTAACTGATTAAATCAGAGTCCTCATGATAAAACTTGCAGTGGTTGGATCCATGAATTGGAGGGCAGGCTTTTAATGTAGCTTTATGGAGGACACTTATGTAATAAACTGTACACACACACACACACACACACACACACACACAAACATGCACACACATTCATGTACACATTATGGTAATTTTTATTTTCTGAACAGTTGAGCTGACATTCATTAATCTAACAAATATTAATTTAACGCATATTGGAGCTTCTAGTATGTTCTAGGTACTGTGGAAGGGTACTTGGGATACAAAGAAGAATAAGATTATGTATCTTGTTTTCAAGTAGCTGGCTGATGCATGAGGAGATGGAAGTAAAAGCATTGACAGTAGAGCAGTAGAGTGAAGGCATTGCTGAGGGTGTTGTAGATGCAGATTACTGTGGAACCTCAGAGGAAGGAGTAAGTCCCAACACTTAAAAGGTAGAGGCAGAAGGGTCAGAAGTTCAAAAGAAGAAACCATCCAGGTCATGTGGCTGTCTACAACCCCTACCTAAATCCGTTCCAATATACCTCTCCCTTTCACAGAATATATTTCCTATTTTAGACATTTTTGGGTGTGATCACAAGTGTTCACATAGTGTACTTGTAATAGCTGAAGTCAGTCCTCTATTAATCTCTATCCAGATTTCTCTAGTGCAGTTGTGAGCTGAGTCTAATTCTTCCTCCATAGTAGCCCCACTTCAGCTTTAAGATTCTATTTCTCCCTTCCTTCCCATGTCACCTGTCCAGATCTCTGTGAGGCTCAGTTGTCTCATCTCTGACTTGCGATACTCAGTAGGAGAAGTCTACCTGCATTCTTTACACTCATTCTTTACATTCAGTACACTCTTCTGACTCTAGAAACTCCCAGGATGAATTATGGTGATAACAACACAGAGAGGCAGTGCAGTGATTGCTGGATATGACTGTTTCTGGGAAGATGAAATTAATGAGGACATGTGAGACAATATGCAATAATGGGCTATAGATATGCTGTATTAAAGGTGCTACTCAAAGATGTATGGACAGGTGGCCCTTTCCTTTATTCTGAAAAATGTTATGTCTTAGATCATCTTAATTTAAATGTTCTGTTTGAGACCTCTGGATCCTATATATTTAATTAGTTTCAGTGCATGGAATGGAAACATGCATTAAGTTCACTTTTTATGTGTTTTCTCTGCCACTATTTAGACTCACCTCTAAAAGACAACTGAATTCCTATGTGAACTCAAGTCTTCTAAGCAGGGCACGCTGCATCGCTACTGATATTGTCATTGCTGAACACTTTGCAGCTCCAGATGGCGGTGGTAAGACTTTAGCATTTGCCATATGGAGCAAGCAGTAAACATGTTCAGCAGAAAGCAGAGGCAAAATCCAGAGCCATCCTTTTGCAGCACCAGATGATGCTCTTCTCCACTCACAGGATGATAGAGCATCTTACTGTGGTCTAGAAGCATCCTGTTGATTTGCCAGCAGTTGAAGAATTGAAATGAAAAGGAGCTGGTGTTTATTGATCTGACATGCGACTGAGGGCAGGCCCGGGAGGATGTACTGTGTGACAGTATTTAGTATGCTTACACGGGAGGTTCTAAGTCCCACTTCCAAGTATTCTAACCTAATAGTCCAGGATGATGTGTTTTTAATTAGTTTCTTGAATTGGCTCAGGTTGTTCTGCTTTGAGAAACACTGCTATGGAGAATGAGCAGTATCCTCTCTGCCCATGTTATTCATATATATATATATATATATATATATATATATATATATATGATATATATATATATATCAGTTCCTTCTATCCTTCTAGTCTCCTTCCACTAGCTTTGATAAATCAAATTTATATCAGGAATGTAAATGTAGTTTTCAGAAGAGTGAGATGTAGTGTCCTTATATTAAAGAATCTTCATTCTTGTTGTCTTATTTCAAAAACACAAATGTGCAGATATACAAATAATACTTGACGATTACATTCAAATATGCCAGGAACAGTATGATCAACCTAGTCGTTAGACTTGTGATGATGAAACACCTCCTTCCACAGTCAGAAAATGTTGCTTTATCGTCTGAAATTTTAACTTCTAAACCATCAATCCCTGTATGCATGAGTCACCTCGTTCTAGACTGTTCCTAGAAACTCTCCAGGCCTCACTCTAATCAATGCTTCTGTGAGCTGCCAAGGTCAAGACAGCCCATAAATATGAAGAAGAAACAGCATCATAGTGTTACCTGGATATTTGGAAGCTTCAGTGTCCTTGTGGTTGGTTATTCATATTTTAAGTACAGTGCCTTGTGAAGGTTAAGATTCCTTCCTACGCTCGATTATTTATGCTGCTTTTAACTAGCAAGAGTATGCATCTTTCCAAGGCTCTGTTATAGGTTATATGCATCTTCTTTTGGTAAATAGAGCCATTTTTCATTTCAATTTTGTTGTTAAAGAGCCCCTCATCTATTGTTGACTATCTTGTTCAGAGAGTTGGTAACAGTAAACACACACAACCACCAATGGAAAAGCTGGATTTCATCAGTAGAAGGAATTGGTTTTAATCTGCCCTCAATTTGAAGATTTAAATTGTTATGCCATCTATGTCACATACATATAAGAAGATTAACGTGGTACTAAGACAATGCGGCAGAGGTTGCTCTGGAAGTGAATAGACCGTGTGATCTTCTTCCTCTCTGGGAGCATGATGGAGAAAGGAAGTGAGACATGTATTTCTGGCGTGCATTGAACACATTAGCTACAGCGAGCTAGGGGTGTGGAAGGCCCACCTGCTCTTCCCTGGCTCTTCCCATTCATGAGCTTGGGCTTGTGGTCCCTCCACAGCCCTCTGCACTGAGAGTTTGCTTGGCTTCTAATTTTGATCTTGGCCTTTAGATGCATACACAGTAACTCCCTTATCTAGTTCTGGAAACCAGCATTGACAAGGAAACAGCTGGAGTTTTTATGGAGCTTGACATTTCAGCTTTGCTTTTAGAATTATAAAAGTCATATGTACTTTTGTGAAAAATACAAACTCAAAGAAGTTCTCTCACTGGAGATCATTTTAATATTGGGTCCTTATCTGCTTTTCTTTGCTTTAGCTTTGTCGTTTATTTGAGACAAGGTCTCACTGTGCATCCCAATTCTATCTTTTTTACAAGTATTTTCATAGTTAGGCTCATACAATTTTTGTGGTCATTTATTTGTAATTTGTGCTGTAATCATATCTTTTCCACCATATCCTGGATCTGGTTCTAGACTGCATAAAATGGAGAAGCTAGCTGAGCAATAGCCTTCATCTCCCTTTGCTTCCTATAGTGAAGCGAGACCAGCTGCCAACATTCCTATCATCATGACGCCCTTGTCAGGATGGAATCTACCCTGGAATTGGGAGCTAAAATAAACCCTCACTTAAGTTAATTTTACTAGATATTTTTGGCAACAATACTACAGATAACTAACACAATATATGAGGAATCTTGAGACACTGAGAAGGTGAAACCCCTGCCCAAGTTGATGTAACCAGGAAGTCATAGGATTGTTACCCAGAAATGTGGTTTTTAGCCTGCCTCTCTCCTGTTCTCTCTTTTAAAAGAAAAGATCTTATTATGTAGCCCTGGCTAGTCTAGAACTCACTATGTAATATGAGATCTGCTTGCCTCTGTTTCCCAAGTGCTGGGAAGGAAGACGTGAGCCACCATGGCCCGGCCCTTGTTTATGTAACAGATTAGTGCTTGCCTGACAAGCAAAGGAAGACATAATTATGACTGCTTTCTACTGAGTGAGCATTATTTCTCTTCATTTTATAAAAATACTAGTTTTTCTCATATGCTATGCTATTTTAACTCTCAACATTACCTATCAATATTTTCTGGGCTGCACCAGCACCTAGACCAGTGTCCCATTAGCCAGAAGGAGACATTTCTTCACATGCCCAGGTGTAGTTGCTGTTTTTACTCTAGCCCCACATTAGAATGCCAAAATGAAGTTGGTTGCTTTACTCTTTGTACTTTTGTACTTTTTTGGTGGGGGAGGTGTGTGTGCCATCTAGCTCCCAAATAAATCACTCACAAAGTCTTATTCTTTCTTATAAATGCCCAGTCTTAGCTTGGCTTGTTTTTAGCCAATTTTTCTTAAATTATTCTGTCTACCTTTTGCCTATAGGCTTTTTCCTTTTCTTACTTCTGTATATCTTACTCTTACTCCGTGGCTGGCTGGGTGACTGGTCCCTTCTCTTCTTGCTCCTTTATCTCTCTTGCCCTTCCCCCTAGATTTCTCCTTCTATTTATTCTCTCTGCATGCCAGCCACACACATCCTTTCTTCTGCCTCTCTATTGGTTGTTCAGTGTTTTATTACACCATCAGGTGTTTTAGAGAAGTAAGTAACGCAGTTTCACAGAGCTAAACAAATACTGCATGAAAGAATACAACACACCTTGCATAATTAAACAAACGTTCCACAGTATAAACAAATTTAACACATCTTAAGATATTCCACAACACTCAGAGCATCAGTTTATCTTGGAAGTATTCCTTCCATACTTGTTATCTAACTCTGGCTATGAAGTAAACCTGGTTTATAGATTTTCTGTTTAACGCGGATCACTAGTGTTCATCTTCTCTGGGGTCCCTTGCCCTCCCTGTCTGGATAGGCACCATTTGCCGTCACTACCGTTCTTTACCAGTTCATCGTCTTCTTTTGTCAGTACTTATGTTCCCATCTGACAATAAAAGCAGGATTGGTTCCAGGATGATATGTCATGTGTAGGTCAGATGTGCACACTCAGGGTGCTCAAAGTGGAATTAGCTGCTGTGTGTCACCCCAGCTTTACAGATATGTCCCTCCATCTTAATGTGACTTACTGGGGCCACATAATGCATTTTCCTGGAATTACTAACAAGAACTGCTTAGCACTTCTGTGTTCACTACTTAAAACCACACAAAAAAAAAAACAACAACAAGACAAAGCTTTATTTCTTACATATTCAAAAAAGCATTTGGATGAATGAATTGTCTGGTGGCATTGCCTTCGCCTGCAACATTACCCACCTGACATGTGTGTGTAAGTGATTATTAATAATTTAATCAGGTTTTTTCAATGAATAAAGGATTTTTCTACCTTTTCCATAAATTGGCTTTAAATACAAATTCTTGCTGGCAGATCAGGCTAAGGAATGTATCTCAGTAGGTTGCCGAGATGAGAGAGCCTGGAATTTCAAACCTCGTAAACAGATGTTTTTCTGTTTTATCACCTTCATAAAGTAGCAGATTTCCAGGACAAATCTGGACAAGGAACATAATCACAACTTATTGATTTATTATTTACCCTCCTCACTCATATTCTCACTCATATTCTAGCTGTTATCTCCCCATTCATTTATTTTGAGTTTTCTGCTACCCACCAATACTAGTCTCAAATATTTTTTCTTGATTTTTGTCTCTATTCAAATAAAAATGCACGTCTTCCTGACTTAGCACTTCTAACATGTTACACAGCTGCCTTTTGGCCTCCAGTGTTTTTGATGAGAGGCCAGCTGTCAATCTTTCTGCTCTTTCGTTGTAAGAGTCAATATGTAGCATTTTATTGATTTTAAGAACTGATTTTTGGCTTTCAGCTTTTCACCTGTCTGGTGTGACTCTTGGCACTTCCAGACCTGTGTGCCTCAAATGTCTGGAAATGCTCTTTGCCAACGTGAAGGTTTTCTCCTTTGGTTCCTTGCCTATTCTTTGTGCTCCTTTCTGCCCTCATATCTTAAGTTTTCAGATTGAACGTATCTATACGTTTAATAGTTTCATGTTTCTGAGGCTCTGTAAATTTTTCTTTAGTTTTTTTTCATTTTCTTTTCATTTTTTTGGACTACTTAATTATCTATCATTAGCTGTGCCAGTTCTTGCAAATCATTACTTAGTCCTCCTTTGAGGTTTTTTATTTTGTTTTTGTTATTGTATGTTTTTACATAAAAATTTCCATTTAGTTTACACAAGTTTTGTATATTTTTATTCCTGACCCCTGGTTAGTAAAGCATTGGCATCATGCCTTATTTCCTTGAATTTATTTTTAATGGCAGCTTTTTAAACATTTGGGCCATGCAGAGGAACTGAGTGATGTCTAGTGATTGTTCACTGTTTGATTTTGTTTTGACTGTATGTGTTGAGTTTTTATGCAAGGTACATATAAGGTTTGATCAATAAAACCCTTTACACACATTTATACTTTTATATATGTGTAACAATAATGGTTAAAGAAGAGTTCATTGATTAGGGGTGAATGGGAGGAATTTGAGCAAGGGAAGGGCAAAACAGGAGTGAGGTAAATAAATATACACCTATTCTTGGGTCTCACTGGTGGCTCCAGCATTCCACCTGCTACCTCTATGTGCCAACTCCTCTTAGGGACTTCATGGGTTCAACCTGAGTTCTCAGGCATTACAAAATCTCAAGGTCACCTTCAACCAAAGGGAACATAGATCAAGCTGCATAGTTCTTGTTTCATCCAAGGGGCTGTAGTGTGCAATTGTTTACTTGGTTCCCACAGGAGCCTTGCAGGATGGAGTCTCGGTGCCCAAGAACAACCCCCCGCCATGACTTTGCCCAGTCCTCTCTTTCCGCTCCTCCCTGAGCCTGTTAGTATCAGCACACACTAAGTTGATCCATATCTCAGGCTCTGCCTTGGAGAACTTCATAACAAGATAAGGAACAGACCCACCACTGCCACCCCATAGGACAGGAAGGAGGAAGACTTGTCACATTCTATTCTTTTACTCAGAAACATCTGCAGCAAATGTGGCTGACGATTGATGTTTTAGTCGAGAGGTATACATTTTTGAGCTTGAAATAACGTGCTAGATTTCTTCGAGGAGCTATTCTTGTCTCTACATTCTCTTTTGGAAACCTGATGCTGGTGATGCAGAAAATCCACTTTGTCATGAGCATACTCAGCAGATCTCAACTACAATCAATTTGTTGTAAGAAGAAAGGAACTTTCTGGATTTTACTAGGAAAGAAGGTGCACACAGCAGTCACATCTAAGGAGGCCTTCCTCTGGCGTCACTTCTCCTGGAGTGGTGCTGTCTCTCCTAACAGTGGAAGGACATCTAAAACCTTATATTGTAATAAAGAAATGTTCTTACATTTGATGACAGGTTGAATATGCTGTCTGAGTTTTAAAAATATTATTAAGAGTGGATTGGCTGTATATTAAAACAAAATACAATTTGAAGGAAACTTTAAAATAATTTATTAGGAAATTTTCTTCAGGTCCTGGAAAATTTAATGCCACGAAGGACTTTATGTGCTTGCTATGAGAGGGACCAGAACTGATAAAGTGAAAATAACAGGGAAAAAGAAAAAGAAGCTGAATATTTTTAAAGAATGTGTTCACTAAGCTTACTGGGAGAACAGGATGTTTTTATTAACAATCTTGGGGCTTGAGGCATGTAGAATTGCTTCCAGGGAGAAGCCGTATGTTCTTTTCTGCATGCCAGCCTTGTGACAGTCACGACTGTGGTCTCAAAAAACCAAAGCAAAATGACTTGTGTATTTCTCAGAGCAGCAGTGAACTCTTCCTGATACAGAATCCTTCCAAGATACAGGACTCTCAGTGGCCCAGTGGCTTTGCATTAAAAATATCTAGAGCAATATTTTCAGCATCCAATTTCAATCGTGTTACTCCTGTAGACTGAGTGCTTATATTAAATGTAGGTGTTCCAACCCAATGTGATCTTGCTTGAAGGTGAGGTCTTTAGCTTGGAATTATGGTTAGATGAGATATTGAGGGTAGAGCCCATGCCACATGAGGATGTACCGGGAAGGCACCTGTCTACAAGTCAGAAGGACAGCCCTCAAAGAGTGTCAGTATGCTCCTACCTTAATCTGTATTTTCTAGCCTTCAGAGCTGGGGAGATAAATTTCTATTACTTACATCATTTAGAGTATGATATTTTATTTTGAGTAATTATAAAACTAATATACTGCCTCATTGCCCATAAAAAGAAGGCTTCTCCACCTTCACTGTCATGGGTTTCTAAGGACATTTGTTAAACAGATCCTAAACTTCATTATTAACACTATGCCTTTTCTCTTTGTGATTCTGTTTCTTTACTGAAGTGAGCTTGTGACACAGCTTTCAGCAGAGTGCAAGAAACAAGCCCTGTGGTACATAATTTTGTCCTAAGTCTTATGAGACTGTTTGTTGGTAGAACTGTGATGTACGTGTGGTAGACAGCAGAAAAAAAATCTGCTGACAGAGTAGACAGCACCATGCAAATGTCACCTTCCTCTAGTTAACTGCCCTCTTGAATTGCTCTTTATCCACTGAAGAACTACGTTATTTGGGGGGAGGAGCTTAAAACGTGCTTCTTAAAATATTCTTGTATGATACTCAGTTTTCTGTGAGACAAAAAACTAAGGTTACTTGCTAATGAGACTACAGAAGCAATAATTATGAAGTACCTCCCTAGTGAGGGGCTCCCTCTGCACAAAACACAAGAGCTGAGTTCACCAGCTTCCTTAGAAGGGTATCTGGGAAGTTCTGCTGTGGGGAAATAGAGACCAGCAGGATTTTACTTTTAACCCCAATGAGCCACAGCAGGAAGGGTGCTTTATACCTGGGGGTCACAACCCCTTTGATTCAAAAGACCTTTTAACAGAGTTTGCCTACTATTGGAAAAATACAGATATTTAAATTACTATTCATAACTAGCAAAATTACAGTTATAAAGTCACAATGAAAATAATTTTATGGTTGGGAGGTCACCACAACAAGAACTGTTTTAAAGGACTGCATCATTAGAAAGGTTGAGAACCACTGGCACAGACTGATGCTGGTGTTTGACAAGGAAGAATATAAGGCAGACCCTGGAGAAAGACCAAGCAGGTAACCACACCCAAGCTTCTTCCAAGGGTTTCATCTGTAGATATTCAAAGAATATCTTTTATCCTGTATTTAGCCTGTTAAATTTATTTAGCAGACAAAACCTCTTTTTTTATGAAATAGTTCCAGTGTTCTGCTTAGTACTTAGACAGTCAGAATTTGTTTAACCTAGAAGATACATAAAAAATACTTTTACTTAGAAATTTCAGAAATTTAAATGTCTGGATGGCAAAGATCAACCTATATTCTTTGAAACCCAGTTTTTGAAGCATCATGGCATTTAAGCATTCCAACTGAACAACTGAGAAAAGCTGGTGTGAGACTCATATTCCATAAAGGGAATCTACCCAACCTCCCGTCCATGGGAGTGGCACCATCTGGAACAGTCCAGATCTGCACATAGCAGCCCGGGGTCAGGAAAGTGCCGCTGTAGGATTAACCTTTCTGGCAAACTGTCAGCTGTTGCAGTCAGACTTTCTATTTGTTGAATGAGTGTCATTAAAGACATTCGTGAGGGTTAGATGGTGGGCTTCCTGTCTCTGGGATGACACTGGTCAGAAAGGGGAAAGAGAACAGCATGCTATGGGGTGGCTCCAACAGTTTCTTTGTGAAGAGTTTGAACCTTAATTTTATGAAAATTTAAATAAAGCTAAACGTTCCACCTTCTGTGTGTGTGCAAATTTTTGCAAAGTCATGATAGCTCTTAAACAGGGTTGTGATTCTCAGGTAGGGTGCTTCTCCAGCATGTGCCATGCCAGATTGGGTACAAAGCCTGCCTAAAGAAGATTCATTATTTTAGGAACAGTTTTTTTTTAAACTTGCAGCATTTTCTTCCACATAAATCTGGTTTAATTGTAAAATGACCTAGAGATAAGTGATATTGGTGCCACTTCTTAAGCAAAGAAATTGAGGCAAAAATGTTTTGCATTTGCCATTTTTAGCACTAAGATGTTGCCTTGTAAGTTCTGAAATTTGTGTCTACTGGATAGTTTGAAAAAAATCATTGTCTCAAGTGACTGGAGAAGGAAAGAGAAGTAAAAAGTGATGCAATTGTATTTTAATTAAAATATAAAATAAATACAACCTATATCCAGTGAAAATAGCATACATATTAGTTTGTGTGAAGTTTTTGATTTTTAAAATATTTTACATATAGAAACAAAATATATTTAGAAGGTAACTCTAATTCATAGAGGTTCAGAGCCAATGCTGACTTACATTTCTTCCATTAGTATTTCTTATCAGAGGAATCTTTCTCTGATAATTATGTTCCTTACTGAGGAGTCAGACTTTTTAAGTAAAACACATACAGTATGAGTTCTCCATTTTCAACTGGGCAAAAGTCCTGCGCAGTTTTGCTAGTGGAACAGTCACTACAGTACATCAGGTACTCTGATGGCTGATGAGTCTCATGAAGAGTCCCAAAGAAGGCTGACAACTTGCTGATAGGTTGAGCAGTCACAGATGGTGAGAAGTTAGGTGTAAAAGTGGCCATTTTATATAATATATAGGATTTGAGATCAGAAAAGGAAATGGGTACAGTTATAAAGCAGAAGAAATAAACACAGCATATTTGGTATATGGCAAAGAAACTTGTCTTTGTATGATAGACAGTAGAATGTTTCTTTTTAACTAAATCTCAATAGTTCAATTTTATTAATAAAATCTCAGGAGCCAGATGCTGGAGTGAAAATCTGATAGCTCAGAGAGGGAGAGAAAACACCCAGCTGACCTTCCTCTTCCGCCATCATTCCATAAAGTGAGCTTTCTCCTACACCATCTGAAATATCTAAATCATCCTCAAACTGAATGTCCCTCCCTTCTACTTCCTGTGTATCTCTCTATCCATTTTTCTACTCTATATGGTTACCTCTTGTCAACTGGTTGCTTGTTCTACCTCTCAACCTATGAGTAAATTTATTTAATCCTGTTTACAATATTCAAGCAGGAAGTTCTTGTATTAAAGATGTGTGTTAGGGTTGAGTCACACCACAACTAGAAACAGATTTTTCCAGTAAATAACACAATATCAGGGTTCACAGTGTGATCAAATATCCTATAATATTGGGGGATAAAGCTGAACAAAAATAGAAGTAAACAGGGACATTAGGACCTAAATAAGAGGTATAGGAGTCTATAGACCAATGTGTATTTTTATGGCAATAGATAGCTGGTTTTTACATGTTTGGTAAATAAAACGTAGTGCTGGCCAAGATCAAAGTTGCATCAAGAGGATGGAGCCTGGCAATGACAGGTGGCTGGAGGGCTGATGAGTCATTGCTGCAAAGCAGGTCAGCATCATTTGGACTAGGGATAGCAGTTATTTACTGAAGATGTCTCTTGTGGCTGATTCGCCTTCACATTATGCTTACTTAGCAGATAGACAACAGCCTGAGACTGTGCAGAGTCAGAATTAAGAATTAGATGTAAACTAGACCTGACTGTTGTTGTTCTTGAAAGGCTGTGCTTCCTGAAAGACAGCCAAGAATGTCCCTCTTGTGTTCACTGCAGAATTCACATTGCAGCTCACTGTGGCAAATCTTTATTAAATTTTCCTTAGGGATTCTAATCAAGAGTATGTGAGAGGAGGATGATAAATTGGTTTGAATTATTTTTAATTTAAAAATTATTGATTGGGTTGGAAGACAGTGTTAATGGAGGCATAGTGACAGAGACAATTAGAAGTACAAACTCCCTGTTATGCCAAAGGGGTACCATTGACCATCTTGAGCCCTTGATGTTATAGGTTTTTAGATGGCATTGGAGAGTTGTATTTAGTTGTTTTTTAGGTTTGTAAGTGTTACAAATAGGAATGTTGACTGTCTTGTGCTTTGGGATTTACAGTGTCTTGTATACTGTAAAGATTTGTCTCTCATATTGGTTTAATAAAGTTCCAATTGTTCAGTAGCCAGGCAAGAAGTATAGGCAGGGCAACAAGACTAGAATTTTGGGAAGAGGAAAGGCAGAGACACAGTTGTCTTCCAGACACAGAGGAAGCAAGATGAGAATTCCTTACTGACAAAAGTTACCAAGCCACATGGTTAAACATAGACAAGAATTATGGATTAATTTAAGTTCTGAGAGCTAGTTAATTATAAGCCTGAGCTAATAGGCCAAACAGTTTATAATTAATATAAGCCCGCTGTGTGTTTCTTTTAGACTGAATGGCTGTAGGACCAGGTGGGACAAAAACTGTCTACAGTCTTGTACTATTCTGTTTGAATCAAATTTTTTCTTAGTTTATTTAAATGAGTGAGCAAGTTTTCAAGTGACTAGACTATTAAATAATATCAGAAATACTAAATATATAAACTATTGTGATATTTTCATTTTAGGATCCACTTCTGTGAAAAATTATAGCACAAAATAAATAGTTAGCTGGTGATGTAGCCAAGAGCCTTCATCATTGGCCATGTCAGCTCAAGAGATCTATTTCTTTACCTTGATTCTCATTCATGAGATGTTAATTTTTGGTAGCATTTATTAAAAACAAAAGGAGTTATTTGCCATATTCCAATGGAATGAGTCAATTATTATTTAAGTAGCTCAGTGTTTACCTCTGTGCCATGGTATGTTTAGATCCTTTGTGACCTGGAAAAATATTAGAGAATGTGGAAGTTGTTTTGAGTAGTTCCTCTGTCTCAGGAATGTAACTTGATAAGAAAGCTGTGTATCAACCAGCCAATTAATACAACATCAATATGAACATGCTAGTTTAATTCACTTTGTTTGGTAAACCATTTCAAAGAAGCCTAAATGTCAGCATTGGTAGAAAAATGTAATAATTTTTCTGACTCTAGTCTAGCTGTATCCTCTTTCCTTCTCCACCCACTTTTGGGCATGCATTGTAAATAAATATCTGAAGCCAGTAGACTAGTGGGATGGAGTCAATATGAGTTACTAATCACTAACATGACCCTAGTTTCCCGTTTGATATCTAGAGTCAGCTGCTGTGGTGCTTGGCGATTGATGGATACAGAAAGAAGGGAAATAAGGCCAGTTCTTATTTGCACAATATGTTTTCAAAGTGTAATAGGAATTCTTATATGGTTTGCATGAATACCATTTATTTAAGAGTTAGTCAAAACTGGATTATTTCCTCAGTATCAGAATTCTCTCATTTTAATATACATAGAAGTATTTCTTAGCTACATGCTGTTGGTGTCTAATTTGCAAATAAATGAGGACCTGTGACCTCAGTTACAGGTCACATGAGGGGTCCAATTATAATAATTCCCTGACAACATAAGAATTTAGGTATAGTGAGGTTTTCTAACATTGGAGGCAGTTGTGTTGAATAGAGATGGCAACTTATAATTGTCTAACAAATAGTTTTTTATTGTTTATGTCTTCAAGTAGATTAGAGTTTGCTTGTCCAAAAGTAGTGATCAACTATATATTTTGAGCATAAGACAGAAAGGCTGAAATATGAACTAAATTACTGTCACTGAACAAACATGACAGTAACACAGACTTATTGATATTATTTTTAGTAATCTTTCCATTTGAATTATTGATCTTTATCTATCTATGATCATATTAAAGAAAATTTTGGCTTCTCAGAATATGTAATAAAAGTTAAATAAACTGCTGTAAGAAACCAGAGTGCTAGAAGCAGGTGTGTACTTTATTAGAGAGTAGAGTTTGTCACATAAATTGTAGGCTCAGATGTAGTTATTATTATATCAATAATTTTCATGATACCTCCAAGTAACTCATCTGGGAATATTCTATCCCACGCTGTATTCTGTTACTGCTGATGCAGTAAATAGTGGCATCTTATGTGCAGTAAAGGTAGTCTCTTCAGAATGTTTTCCTCTTGGCAGAACCTAGAGAAAGAAAGGAAAGAAACACACCTCAGGGACCAGCAAGAGACTGCTAGGACTTTCAGGTCCAGGAGCTGGACCTAGGTCTCCAGAAGCTGCTTTAGGAAACTTGAACCAAGCTCACTGAGAAAATCCACATTGCTGTGCAGTTTGCTGTAGGCAAACTCCTTGGTCTCGTCTGTAAACATTCTCAGCCAAGAAACTCTTGAAGGAAGTTAGAACTCATACTTCATTATCTGTGTGGGTGGACTTTGTATACTACAGTTATGTCTTGGGGGAAAACATTTATCTACCTTCACAGGGTATTTTTAAAAAGTCAATAGTCCTACCTTTCATGAACTCATTTTCTCGGGGATATCATACATTTGTATTATCCTTAATTTGAATCATTTTTTTCAGAAAAGATTAGTATATACATTTTTGTTAATGTGAAATTTGTATGTGAACTATGATAATTTGCTTAAGTTAATTGATAATTATAAGATGTACAGTAATGAAAGTGATTGCATAGCAAGGAGATCCCTCAACAGAGTTTGATATAGCTCATCACGATTGTGAGGATATAAACAGGGAGAGGAGAAAGCAAGTCCTTTTATCTGGAATCATCTGGGCTCATTTCTTCTTAATAGTTAAATGGATGCTTGTGATTATCTGTTCAATAGCCCATGAGGAGCAGGTTGACAAAGTAGCAATTTTCTACCTAGGAGCATTTTAGATCCATTATCAGAGGCAAATGATTGTCTTGTGATGCTGCTGTTCCTTAGGATTTACAAAGGAAAATGTTAGCAATTCGGTAGTTGTAAAGTGATTTATATGATAGAAAGAGCACTGGAGTCAAAATAAGAAGACGCAAGTTTGAATTCCTGCTCCAGTACCCACCAGATGCATGACATGTAGGATGTTGCTTTGCCACTCTAAGCTAATGCTATGCTGCTTTGAAAACAGAACTGCCTACCGCCGTCAGAGAATGGCTTCAAGGTTCTGTTAGGTGATGTCTCTAAGAGTGCCCGAAACTTTTAACACCTTTTGTAAAGGAAAGAAACTGTTTCTAATAATTCCCTTTTGTTTTTATCTTCTGCAGAAAGTGAGTGAGAAGGTTGGGGGAGCTGAAGGCACCAAGCTGGATGATGACTTCAAGGAGATGGAGCGGGTGAGTCTTCACTTCTCAGTCTTCCCTTGGCATGAAGTTGCTTCCAGTAAGAAGGAAATGTGAAGCTGTTCCGTACTAGAGACTCCAAATGTTCTGTTCCTTAAAAAAAAAAAAGCAACAACAACAACAACAAAAATCCTACTCCTTTCACTGTGAGTTTTGAAATAGAAACTGGAAAGCACCTTGTCTTCACCGTGTCCATGCAGAGACCAGAACCACCATGAGGAAGAGGGGTGTGGTGCATTTTTCCTGGGAGCTATTGTTATCAGTCTTCTAATCAGGGTGCTGTGTGTAGACTGTGCTTGAATTTGGGTGAAGGTGGAAAGCAAAGGAAAGAAAATGGAGAATGACGTCTCAAACCTCAGGTGGATTTTGAGTCTCTGACTTCAGTGGACTTACCTATGAAAATGGTTCCTGCAAGAGGCAGGTTAGGATAGTGAGGAGAGAGCAGTTTGGGAGTCCAGTTGACCTGGCTGAAACTCTGCTTCACCACCATTGTAAAAGTCCAGTTTTTTCTTCTTGAAGTTTCTATTTCCATATGCCAGAAAATGAGAATACTAATGCTCATTTAAGAATGACTATTATTGACTAAAGACAAGTAAATCATTTAGCATTCTCTCTGAAACACTATAGGCTCTCAACAAGTGAAGCTAGAGTTGGGGCATTACGACTCTTTCTCTTGCGACATTAGATGTGTTTTCTCTTTCACTTTGAGGTTGTTCGTAGCCAGAGCTGTTCAGAGTTCAGAGCATGAGTGCTTGTTGAAATGAGGAGAGAATGCTGTGGGAGGGTCTTGAAGAAACAGTCCCTGTTTTTAGGAGGATGTCATAAGCCCGGGATACACAGAAAGTACACTTAACCATTATTAATATTTTGCCTCTGAACACTATTCTAATATCAGAATGTTTTTCTTTATATTCTGGTTTGACTTCTCAGAAGGCTTTTATGGGCCTAATATCGTTATTAGTCTCTCTCCTTTCCAGTGGGTCGCTCTGATAAATTTCTGATGAGTGAAAGAGAATGTTTCTTGCTGCTTCCTATCTTTTCAGTTTTCCTCCTGATGTGTTCATGGATAAACTAAAAATTACTTGCTTCTGGCATCTGTGACATAGGATATAGATAAGATTCCTGAATGTGTGGCATTCACAGTATAGAGGGGAGAGCAGAGGAGATGTGGAATGACACCGTGATATGGCTAACTAAGATCTGGGATGGAGAGCAGAGGAGATGTGGAATGACACCGTGATATGGCTAACTAAGATTGGGGATGGAGACTCCGATGACCTTCTGCTGGAACCATGGAGACTGAACAGGCATTGAGAACCCAGTATGTTTCAAGTAAAGGAAGGAACACGGAAGTAAACAGGAGAGAACATGAAGTTCCTGAAAAGATGAGGCCAAAATGCCCAGGTCTTGGGAAGTACAGCTGGACAGTTTCAGCCCGACCAGCCATTCTGCCTCAGGTCCTTACCTTGGCTTTGCTAGTGGCTGCCCATTGCTGATACCCTATACCAGTCTGGCCCAAAAGCCTGAGAATTTAACTTCTCATACCCAGTACCTGGCAGCCACTCTCCCCACCTGAAGTTGGTCTGTCCTTATTTCCCGTCTCCTCTTGATCTTCAGCCAAAGCTGATTAACACCATCTTTAATGGTGGTAGAAATGGTAGCCTACCCATCTCTTGTCAACATCCATGTCTCTAGACAGACACACATCCTCAGAATGACTGCTTTGCTTCTTCCTGAGGAACCCACAGATCTGCTAATTTGCTCCAGCCTCTGGGTACTTGCTTTTCCTCCTTAGCCTCTCTCTCCTTTCATGACTCTTGAGAGCACTGACGGCATGCAGCATGGCTAAATAGGATGCCATTATAGAGGCTTACACATGTGGTTAGGAATTGGAAATGTACAGGTGTCAAGAGTTAGTCTTGAGGACCGGACGGTGGAGGCACACACCTTTAATTCCAGCACTCGGGAGGCAGAGGCAGTTGGATCTCTGTGAGTCCGAGTCCAGCCTGGTCTACAAGAGCTAGTTTCAGGACAGGCTCCAAAGCTACAGAGAAACCCTGTCTCAGAAAACAAAAAAACAAAAAGACAAAAAATCCCAAAAGAGTGAGTCCTGAATTGCATATCTGCCCCGATTAAAGCTGACAAACTAGGTATCTGACCGTAATGCTAAGACAAGCCAACTCTTTGTGTCTTAAATGAAACTAAACAGCAAAGGGAATGTGGAGAATGGGGTTTAATCACTGAGCAGCTAATTAGATCTTTGGAGACTTATTTTGTTCTCTGTGAAATCCATGCCAGTCTTACAAACTAATTAAAGTGAGACTATCTTGCTAAGCATTTCACCTTAGGCAAATATCCACAGACTTCCCTCAGAGTCTGAAGACAAAGTGTAGAATTTATGTTCCCTATTTCATCAAAATACTCTGAAGTGTTTGTTTCAAATCTAGATACTCCTGTAATAGTGGACTTCTGACTGAAGAGCCTACCTGTGTTCCTGCATTTGTGTTTTCTCTATAAATTCAGATATTTGATTTTCAGCAAATACCTTTGTAAATTGAAATTCTTCAGTTGAAGAAATTGAAATTGTTTAATGCATTAGGCACATCCTTTGTCTTAGCTGTGATTTTCCTAAAGTTTGTCCTCACCTTGCGCTGAGGGTTTCGGGAGGCAGACTGTTTCTCAGTTACTGAAGAAAGAGTACTTGCTGTGGATTTCAAATCTTAATAAGTTAGGTACTCAGAAAAATCTTCTAAGTCAGGGTTTCCAAGCCTACCGAAGAGTCACCATCTAACCTTTCACAGTTGGGTTTCTGTTTGACAAATGTTCGAGGTGGTGAAAGCTTTATTTAGTTGTACTCTCAGAGGGGTAATTAGTCAGCAATATGAACTAAATTGGAGGTCTTTAGCAAGCAGCGCTTCTGGGAGAGAGGTGGCCCTTCCTAGAAGTTCTCTCTGATCTCAATCTGCATTCTCCAGAGCTGCAGTGCCCCCCCCCCACCGGGCTGATGCTTCAGGCTTCTGCCTGTCTCCAGCAGAGCCTTGCCCTTTATTGTGTGCTTTGTCTTAAATACCTTGCGTGGAGTTGCTTTCATTTTAACTGTAAATGTTTTCACTGCTCCTCAGTTTCATTCACTAGAGGCTAAATTTCTTACTGGGATCCAGACATTTGGGAAGTTTTTTTCTTTATAAAGCTGCAGAATTTTGTTATTGATGCTGTTAATAGAAGATTCTGGAATTTGAGGAATGTCTGGTTCCTTTTCAAATTTCCATCAGTTACTATAGTTATACTGAATGGGGGGGGTTGTGATGAGTTGGTATGTAGTTGTCTTCATTAATTCACTTGAAAAATATGTAAATACCTCCATGTGCCAGACATTGTGCTGGGAACTGGAAACACAGAGGTTCATGAGACCCCAGTCCTTAAAGGAGCTTTCAATTTGGGTGGGAAAAAAGGGGAATATAAATAGATACCAAATAGGACATAGTGCTTGGTGTCCTGGGAGGATCTCCATGAAAGACACTAGAAAGAGGACAAACACAGGTTTCTTAGAGCAGCAGCAGCTTTTAGAAGAGAGACTACTGAGCTGAATCTTCAGATCTTCTCTGGTACTGCACAGGAGTATCATACAAGATTCCCAGTCAAGGAGGTGGAGTCTTTTTCTGCAACCTGAAAAACATCTTGGGAAATTCTTTGTTTAAGTCACAAATTCTCTGGGACTAGAAACAATGGAAACAAGCCCTTTCAATAAAAATAAAATTCCTGAAGGGGAACCTCAAGTTTTAAGAAAGGCAAGGTCTTGAGAGAGAAAAGAAAAGCTGCCGTTGTGATTGGTGTCCATGGTCATTACCCTCATGTCTCAGCGACTGCAGGAAGAGAGGTTTAGTCTCATCCAATCCCTAGTGAGAGAACTAGGATTCCTGAGTAGAAACCACCTGGCTCCCTTTGAGAGAAAGAGCTTCCGTTACCAAAGCTGTGTTTTGAAAAAGCCACAGAAGTCACCAAATTCCCTACCTGCTCACACTGAAACGCAGGCTAAGCCCACAGTTCCCAGTTATGGGAGACAGGCTAGTCCTTCCCTGAGTTTTTTTAACAAGTAATTTTCTACTAATTATATACTCTTAAAAGATATCGCTCTTGGAGACCAGTGATGTGTCTAAAATGGGAGAAAAGAGACGAACGACATGAAGACAGTATACTCAGAATACCTTCTCTGAGTAGACTTGGGGTCTACCATGATACCAGGGTCTCCTTCATGGAATAGTAGTGAATGAGACAAGGGTCACTAGCCTAAGACATTCACTGGTTAGTGTTAGCTAAACGAGGGGCTTGAGTCACAAACAAGATGAACTTCAAAGACATCCTTCTGTTCTTCCTGACCTCTTGTGACAGTCTTCTCTCAGTTACATGTGTAGAGTGTATTTTCAAACTATACTCTGTATGGGATAATACCTATGAAGAGTAACAAAATTAAAATTAATATATTAGAGTAACCAGAGCCTAAAACTATCTGTCAGTCTTTCTGAATATATAGTTCCTGCTTAAAGCAGGCAGTTTGGGGATGACTGTTTATTCTTCCAGAGACATTAGGGAGCTGTTAAAAATACTACTCTTGGATCAGCCTGCGTTTCTGCCAGAAAGGTTTTCCCAGGATGCTGCTTTCATCATGTCCTCGTGACTTATTTAGCTGTTCTCTTTCAGCGCTTCTAGTGTGTGTATATTTTTAACTACAGTAATAATAGAATTAAAAACTTGTGAATATGTTGGTGTTTTATATGACATTTTGAGTACTTTGACATAACCACTGGGAATTTTTCCTGATCTAAGTGGGCATTTAATTCATGTCATTATTATTGATTGCCAAACCCACAGACTACCTGTGCCACATATAAGCAGTTCTGCTCTGGCATCGGACAATATGAAATAATGTCTTTCGTATTTCCATTGCTCTGTAAAAGATTCCATAGGTTTCATGTTTTCTATGTTCAGAAGATACTGATTTATTTTCTACAGGGGAGAACATTATTATACATTTATAATATGTGTATGAAACAATAATCCCTTTATGTCAATTCACTACCTTTTAGTGTTCTGGAATCTGATACCTCCAGACTGGAAATAACAACTTATCCATAGATTAAACATGGCATGCTCAATAAAGCTCACACCTTAGCTCAGGGATCAGCACATTCTTTTAGGAAAGCTTGGGCTGTAGAGTCTTTGCCCTCCGTGTTGTAACTTCTCTCTAGGGCTGTTGAAGCCACAGAAAGGATCCATTGACAATGTGCATGTCAATGCCTGTAGGTATGTTAAAAGAAACAAACCAAAATTTAGAGGGCACTGAAATTAAAAATTTTTTATGATTGTTATGTGCAGTAAAAATAGAAATATTAGAAATATTAACTTCTTTTTTAATCCTTTAAGGTATACAGATTTGCTTATGGTGTGTTTCCAAACCTATACATAGTAAAGAGATAGTTAAGAAGAGTAGCAAAATTAAAATGGATATACCAGTAATCAGAGCCTAATACCTTCCCATTTTTCAAATTATTAGTCATACTTTCTGAATACATATAATATCTGCTTTTACAACAAGGCAGTTTGGAGACAGGCTGCTAACTCTCAGGTCACAGAGAAGGATGTTTTTGAATCTCATTCTGCCTTGTGGCTTTCTGGCATAGTTTTGACCATTGGCCTTAGTTTGGCAACCCCTTATTTAACTTGAAAATGCTGTTTCCTCTGTGTGTGGAGTATAGGAGCAGGCATTCCAAAACCACAGCGTACATGGGGTGGGGGTTCAAGGGACTACCTCCAGTGTCTGGCCTCAGCTTCCATATCGTTTGTCTCCTACTCACAGCTGAGTGTCAGGCTAGCTGGTCTGTGAACTTAACACCCTTGTCTTACCTTCCATCTGCAGTAGGGCACATTGGGATCCAGAAGCTTGTGCTAATCTATCTGGTTGGTTATGGAGATCCAAACTCAGGTTGTCAGGCTCATGTGTCAGACATTATACCACAGTGAGCTATCCGCCCATCCCAAGAGAGCCATTTCTTTGCTTGTTTGTTTTCCTGGAGTCATATATTTCATTACTGGTTAATGGGAAGGAATCTAATGTATTGAGAGTTGCTGGAACCTTTGTATTAAGAAGATGGAAGTAGGGAGTTGGAGAGATGGCTCAGTGGTTAAGAGCATTGACTGTTCTTACAGAGGACCTAGGCTCAATTCCCAGCACCCACATAGCAACTCACAGCTGTCTATGACTCCAGTTCCAGGGATCTGACACCCTCACACCAATGCACGTAAAATTTAAAAAAGCAAAAAGCAAGCAAACAAACAAAAACCCCAGAGATAGCTTTAGTAAGATTCTTTAGAAAGAAAGAAAGAAAGAAAGAAAGAAAGGATGTAAAGAGTAAACAGACAGGAATCTGTGAAGCATATGTATCTATGATTCTGCCTTTAAAAGAAAGCCATATTTTACACTTGAGTTTACACTCCCTAAATATGAACCCATGTTGTATATATTCACAGTTCATTTCCTTTTAACAACATTCTCCAGTAGCCCCTGTGTTAGAAACAAAAAACCAAAACAAACAAACAAAACAGCAACAACAAAATCTATTACTGTAAGAAATATTCAAGAGCAACAGGTTAATTATTTTACTTCACAGTTGCTCTGAAGTTCCATTCTAGGGTTAGCTAGCTCATTGCTTTGGGATGAGTATGATGCAGAACACCATGGCAACAGCAGCATGAGGCTTAAGGTGACCCTTCAATGCATGATGGTTGGGATGCAGAGATGAGAAATGGAGAGACCAGAACAAATACAGCTGTCAAAGGCATAACTTTGGCTATTCCATTAATCAGAGCAAGCCCCACCTTCCATAGTTTTCACCAGCTCGCAGTACTAAGTTGTGAGCCCATCAGTAATTAATTCACTAGTCATAACAGAGCCCTCATGACTCAGTCACCTTGTTCTGTGTAGCTCACTTGCTAGGGCACCAAGTCTTCAGTTCATAAACACTGGGAGAAGATGCTTTATATCAAAGCAATATACTGTACTTTCACAATCCCAGGCAAGATTGACTAAAAATAGAAGCTAGGGAGAGCTCAAAAATAGAAGGTATTTTAATTAAGAATACACTGGATGCTGGGCGGTGGTGACGCACACCTTTAATCCCAGTGCTTGGGAAGCAGAGGCAGGTGGATCTCTGTGAGTTTGAGGCCAGCCTGGTCTACAAGAGCTAGGTCCAGGATAGGTTCCAAAGCTACAGAGAAACCCTGTCTCAAAATAAATAAATAAATAAATAAATAAATAAATAAATAAATAAAATATGCCAAAAGTCATTTTCAGATTAGGAGATTTGGACAATGTAAAAGCAAACAGGTATATATCATAAGCTCAAAGTTAAATTGTGCTATTCTTACATGGGGTTAAGCTCTTGCTAGTTTTAATAAAAGATAAATCTTTTTGCCTATGCTACCAGATTTAATATTAAGAGAATATATGGCTGGATATTGCCCATTTAGGTATATGAATGGCTTTCCTAGCAGGGACCTAAAAAGGTGTATTAAGGATTGTTGCCTTATGGACTTTATTTGTCATTGTCTGATGCAACCAATTTAGCCAGAATCTCGAGGATAAAGAACAGAAGGTAGAAATCAGTCATCCTTCTCCTGGAAGATCCCTTTGGACTAGTGAACAGTCGTCATTAGGCAGTTCCCTTCCAGCTCTCTTTCTAGAAACTCCATGGATGGCCGTGGGGGAGGACTTAGCTTTCATAACCATGTTGCTAGTTATGTGAGCTTGGGAAGTTCATTATCCCTCTCTTAATCTTTGAGTTGTGCATTTTAAAGGTCAGGGATTGGGCTACTGTACTACTGATTTCTTACTCTTGTGTCCATTATCTCTATCAGATGATAGCCCAGGAGGATTCAATAAAAAGTAAAGGGCCAGTGAAAAAAATTTGCTAAAGGCTATTCCGTGTTGTGCGTATATCCTGAAAAGAAACCACAGAAATAACCATATTGGAAGAAATTCTTTTCAAAAGTGATAAGTGCCTAAAATATATTCTGTACTGAAAGTGTAAGGTTTAATGTGAACCTACACAGCTTCTGTTCCAAATGCCTGTTCTAATTGTACAGAAGATCACTGAGTTGTATAGACTGTGGGTCTGGTTAATTTTGGTGTGTAATATTTTCATGCCAATTTTTATAATAAAGCTTATAAAGTTAAGAAAAGTGAATTTCAAGTGAAGATTTTATTATACTCCATCAAATAGTTCAATGGAGCTTGTTTTGCATTGATAACAGAAGTGCTGGAGGCATCTGCATTAGTGAGCCGAGTCCAGAAAATCTGTGTTGTCAACTCCTTAGAAGACTTTGGTCAGAACATTGGGAACACAGATTTATTTTTGTCTCCATTCCATTTTAATGTTGAATTCTACTCTGGGGACCAAACAAAATGCTCTTAATATTTTGTTTCTAAGGTCTCTGGAGATCTGGGACTACTGGCTTGATCCCTGTGAATGGCTTCCCATATCTTTCTTGCTAACCCACCTATGGACAATGTTCAATAGGCATTGTTGCTGCAGCCTCTGTTGAGTAGGAAGAAGAGCTGGGGATAAAGGGCCTAGCAAGTCAGTATGGTAGTGTCACTTCTGCAGGGTAAGGTCCAGATATTTACTATATATGAGAGTCCCTTAAGTGTTGAGGACTATTTAACCAGAGGATAGGGTGGCAGTTCTTTGTTCCTGATCCTCAGGTCCCCAACCCCAATCATGGTTAGTAAAAAGTGCCTTTCAGCTCTGGTGTGGTATCTTCTGGAATTGGGGAGAAATATAACTTCATATCTTCTTGTGGTGACCTTTCATTTTCAGGGCAAATAACGCAGTCTGTAGCAAGCTTCTGAATCTCTGTCTGTTTTCTCCTTCATGTAACAATGCTAAAATCTTTTGTTTATTGGGAAGGAGATGGGGAAAGTTAGAAACATGTCAGCCCCTAGCTGAAGATGACACCACAGTATCAAATGGACATTGGGTGGTTCAAGCGTCAAGTCTTCTGATGCTTTCCTTCTTAGAAACCTTGATCTTTGGAGCCCATTTCTTCCTGGCATGGCCCCAGAGGACACCAGATGCATTTGGCATCTAGTTCCTCAGTCCCAGCCTTTTTGTAGTCAATAGGAGATCCTGTCTGACCTCTCATATTCTCTGCACTTTCAGCATGTTTACTCTGTATAAAACCTTGAGCTCTTCCCACTGGCATCAAGCATTCCATGACTTGAGTCTATAAGGTTGCCTGACATTTTGATAAGACTACCAGGACCTCCTTTTGCAGCTTTTCTCTCCAGGAAGCTGCCACCCCATTAGCACCAATCATCCAAGCCTCAAGTATCTTAACATTTTGACTCATTCAAAAGGACAGTGGTACAGGGCTCACCAGCATACTAATGCATCCAAGAGAGAATAGCTGTAAAAGTTATTTTATACCATTACCATTGCAGGGCCACAAAGAAAATAATGTGGCTTTTCTTATCTTTATAACCATAACTGCATGCTGTATTATGACTTTGGTGGGATAAGAAGTTACTAAGTATGAAAAAAAAATCAAACAGTATAAGATGTTTTAATAGATACAGTATAGCCGGTGGTAGTGTCGCACTCCTCTAATTCCAACTCAGGAGAGAGGCAAGTGGATCTCTGTGAATTTGAGGCCAGCCTGGTCTACAAGAGGTAATTCCAGAATAGCCAGAACTGTTATACAGAGAAACCTTGTCTTGAAAAACCAAAATCAAATAAATAAATAGATACATTATAGAAGCAAAAGAAGTTTACTCTATACAAAGCAGGTTTCACTAAATACAATGAGTTGTGGAGATTGGTTAGGAATCTTTACAGTCCTATAACAAGTGACAAAACAAAAATATTATCAATGGCAGGGAAATTGGTTTACTGCTGTTAGTGTTCTGTGATACGAGCCAGTGCCTTCATGGAGAAGAGAAAGTGGCCTAATGATGTTCTCCTAACCTGACTGTGTGGAGAGCGCAGGGGTGGGTTCTGGAGTAAATGCTGACCGTTCACCATGTTCTGAGACAGGATTTTTAGTGTCAGAATTTGGTATTTATAATTAACCAAATGTTCAGAACCAACTAGGTGTGTTTACTGAGGACATTTATATTCCGAGGATGTTGTCAGAATGTACAGAGACAGTATAAGCAGAATTTAAGATGTACTCTTTTTAAATTATTATTGTTGTTGTTCTAATTTTATTTATTATGCCCCCACCATGTTCATGATATATATGTGGGAGTGTGCATGTCCCAGTATGATTGTGGAAGTCAGAAAACAGCTTTGTGGAGTTACTTCTCTCCTATGTTTGTGTGGATTCCATCAGATCTCCAGGCTGGCTGATACGCTCTATCCATTGAGCAACCTGGATGTCCCACCGTTGTTCTTTATGGAAGAGAAACCTGTAGCCAAGTGTGGCCCATTCATGGCATCTAGTAAGCTTGAAGGCAAAAGGTTGCTGACAAACTCTGTATTAATTTTGTTGAAAGGTAATGAAGTATATTTTGAAGCACATTTTTGGAAGTTACCAGCTTCCTTTTTGGGTGGCTCTGCTTTTCTACAGACAGCGCTTGACAGGAAGTCACTATTCCCTCCAGCTGCTCCTCATAGTGTCACTCCTGCTCCTGCAGGACTTGCCTCTGCCTGCTTGCCCCACTGGGGTACTCGGTAGGCTTCAGAAAACTTTGGACTCTAAAGCAAATGATTGTGCCATTTATCATATTTATATTTTCATTTCAGAAAGTGGATGTCACCAGCAGGGCTGTGATGGAAATAATGACTAAAACAATTGAATACCTTCAGCCCAATCCAGGTAAGTGTTGTCTTGCACAGCTGGGGTTCCCTCAGGTTAGCCTCTCACTGATTGACAGGTTGCATTGGTAGGTTTCGCCTTCCTGTGAGGGAGGGTCCATTTTAAAGCTCACGTTAAAATGCCTGCAAAGAATGTGGTATTTTACCCAACTGTGGTGTCCTTAACAGTGAATATATACAGCTTGGGTGACACATCATGTCAGGGTAGCTACAAGTTCTTTAATTTTTCAAGAAATGGTAAGAAAGAACATGAAACAGTTTTGGAATTGGTTGTGATGCCTTCCAAACAATAAGGAAAAGAGTAAGCCAAATATTTTTGTGAAGTACAAATGGTTTATGCTTATACAACATAGAGGGCTGTCCCTTATTCTCTTCTCCTGGCATAGCATAGGCCAGCATTACTTCCTGCTAAACTCTTGCACTGAATCGGTGACATGGGAGGTCATTCTGTATATGTGTTGCTTTTATTGATTAATGAATAAAGAAGCTGCTTGAGCCTACAGCAGGATAGAATAGAGTTAGGTTGGAAAACTAAACTGAATGCTTTGAGAAAGTAAGTGGAGTCAGAGAGATACCATGTAGCTTCCAGAGGAGAAAGACACCTGCACACTGATACTGGTAAACCACAAGCCTCATGGTTAAATACAAAATAATAGAAATGGGTTAATTTGAGATGTAAGAGTTAGTTTAAAAAGAAGCCTAAGCTAATAGGCCAAG
Organism: Dicrostonyx torquatus; assembly: GCA_028555095.1. Classification (NCBI taxonomy): domain Eukaryota; kingdom Metazoa; phylum Chordata; class Mammalia; order Rodentia; family Cricetidae; genus Dicrostonyx; species Dicrostonyx torquatus. Next base: position 1,179,953 of record JAQHUG010000238.1, on the reverse strand, counting down.
CAGTGTTTTGATTAATATAGGTTTCTGGGTGATTGTTTTGGGGCTTCGCAGCTGGGAAATGAATGAGTGGCCTCTGCCTACAGATCTGAGACAGGAATTGTAGTAGAGATAATGGGTGTCCCTAGAAGAGAGAACCAGATATGGCTGCTGCTATCTCTGTAGTCCTAAGTAGAGCGGAGCACACTAGCCTCCATCATAGGCCTTCTTACATTGTATGCGCTTTAGTTCCTGACCCCAACTATGACTTGAAGCAAGGCTAAATGTACTACCTGGGGAAATATGAGAATTTGGAAAGCTAGTGGCCCTTGAGTCATGTCTCTTTGGGAATTTCACTTAAGATTCTAGGTCTCTGGGAGTCCTTAAGATCCAGGCAATGATTTCAGTCTCAGTGGGTTCAGATGCAGGGTCTAAGTGGCAAAGGGAAACAAGAGAGAGTTGGGAAGAAGCAGAGAGGTGCCGTGGTGCTAAGGCTGCAGGCTCCACCCTGACTCGTGGATGCTGACTGCGTCCTTCTTTCAATCTTTACTTACTATGGCAGCTCAGTTGCTATCTCCAGTGTGAATCAGTGATGTAGAAATGATACTCTCTCTATTTCCCTTAAGCCATATTAGAGATGAGATGATGTGATAGGGGAAAAATAGAAGAAAATGTGGAAGGTACAGAAATGAGTTTAACTGATCATAGACCAGATAAGTTTTCAAGCTGATTTGTAAGCAATGTCATGAATACCAAGAAGCCAAGTTTCATGTCACTGTCCACCTTCTTCTAGTGTTTCCACAGAGATATAAACATCTCATAGATGCACCCACATTTGTTCAAACAGTGATACTAGGTCAAGTCTTGCAAAGAGAGCTGCTCACCTCACCTTGCTTTACCATAGTGATGGTTTTTTAGAAGCAAGGAATGTCCCTATTATCTTTGCAAAAATCCTTACAGAACCCCATGTTTCCTTCATCTTCATGGGTAAATTAGATTGGTAACTAACTGTTGTGGGACACAGTGTCAGGAATGAGAGGAGAAAGATAGTATTTGTCAAGGTCTATTGTAGCTTCAGTACCAGTAATATACAGTCTCATCTTAAAACATATCTAACTTTATTTTTTGACAGTCCCATACATGTATATAATATGTTTTAATCATATCCAATTAGTTTCTCTCTTGTTTTTCCCTACTCCCACAGATACTTTTCTACTTTCTAGCCAATCCCTCTCCTACTACCACGTCTTTGTTTGTGTGATCCTGTGAGTGTCATTAGGGTTGCTAACCAACCTGGGTGAGGGTTCTCTGCAGCATCACAGGCAATTTATGAGTGGCCTACACCATGGAAGATGAGTCCCTCTCTCCCAGAAGCCATTAACTGCCTCTGAATCATCGGGGAGAGGTGGAGCCTGATGCATTAGTTCTTCTCCATCCATGACGGGATATGGAGAGGCTTAATCTTATTTGGAGAATCACACCTCCTGTGGGTTGAGTGAAAGAGCCGCATCATGCCCTAAACACTGTATCCCACAATGCCCCTCTCTTCCTTTGATTTTTATATTCTTTCCAATTTTTCTACTACACTGTTCCCTAAGTATTAAGAGACTACAAGTAGATGTCTCATTTTGTGTTCAACACTCAATATCTTATTCTCTCAAACTTAACCACTTATGAGTTTGGTAGCATGGAAGTTTCTGTCCTGCCTGGTCCTGCTACTCTTCAGTCCCAAAGAAACACACAGAGGCTTATATTAATTATAAACTATTTGACCTGTTAGCTAAGACTTAATATTAACTAGCTCTTACAATTTAAGTTAACACATAATTCTTGTTTATGTTTAGCCATGTGACTTGGTACCTTTTATCAGTGAGGCATTCTCATCTTGCTTCCCCTGTGTCTGGGTGGCAACTGCAGACTGAGCCTTTCCTCTTCTCAGAGTTCTCTTAGTCTGGTTGCCCTGCCTATACTTTCTGCCTGGCCACTGACCAATCAGTGTTTTATTAAACCAATAAGAGTGACAAATCTTTACAGGATACAAGAGTACTATCCCACAGCAATCTGCAGTAGCTGCTATCTGTCTACTACTGAAGTAGCTTCTCTGACCAAGGCTGACAGTAGCACTAATCTGTGGATAAAAAATGAAATATTTAGAAAAATGTTTGAGGAACAACATGGCCATTTAGCAAAGTAACTGCTTTAGGCCACCCCTGAGGCCTGTGTCCTCCCCATCCTGGGCTTTTTAAAATTAAATTAGAGGTAGATATGCATTTTCTCCCTTGAAGTGAGCCTCAAAATCAGGAAGGGGTGAGTGCCCCCCATAAGAGACATGCCACAGTTGCTCTAAGAAACATGTCTTGCTTGGTTGTTGCTCTTCCACAGCTGAGAAGACAGTTGATAGTTTTCCTATAGCAGTAGGAAAAGAACCTGCTGGTGATAGGAGGGCTAGCTAGCAGGGAGGAATCTTCCAGCTCAGTTCAGATCCTATCTGAGGCGGTGGTATCCTCAAGAAAATGATCTTTCCATATGGATCGTCTGTTTCCTGGCTATTGTAAATGGAGCAACAGTGAAAGTGATGACAAGGACATCTGTGGAATCCCTGCCCTGATTCCCATAGTGTTTGCACTAGTTTATACTCCTACTATGAATGAGTAAGGGTTCCCATTGCATTCTCCATGTTCTGGCCAGCATGTATTGTCATTTGTTTTGTCATGAGAACGACTGTTCTGACTGGAGTGAGATGGAATCTCAAAGGAGTTTTAGTTTGTATTTCTCTGATGACTAGCAATTTTAATGTAGACCTTGAACACTTTTTAAAATATTTATTTGCCATTTGTAACTTCTTCTGAGGTCTCTCTGTTCAGTTCCATAGCTGTATTTTCAACTGGAGCATTTGTTTTCTTGTTGCATGGGTTTTTTTTTCTAGTTCTTTGTAATATGGGTATTAATTCTCTATTAAGTGTATAGTGGTCAAAGATAGTGTTCCATCCTGTAGGCTGTCTCTTTATAGCTGTTGCCTAACTTTTTGAGTTCCTGTTTATCAGCTGTTGGCCTTATTTCCTTACCATTTAGGTCCTATTCCGAGACCTTACTTATTCCAGTATAATGATGTTTTCCCTATTTTTCGCTCTAGCCATTTCAGGCATTTTGATATTACCTTAAGGTCTTCCTTCTGCTTGGGGTTGATTTTTGGAGAGGTGAAAGATAAGACCTCGATAATATTTCTTTATAGAGATACCCAAGTTCACAGCACCATCTCTTGAAGAGGCCGCCTTTTCTCCAATGAGTATTTTTAGTGGCTTTGTAAAAAATCAAGTAGCTATAATTGTAGCTCTTGAGCATATATAAATGCTCTGTTGTATTCTATTGATATATTTTGTGCCAGTACCCCACTGTTTTCCATCCATGGCTCTGAAATATAACTTGATATGAGGCATAGTGAAACCTCTAGCCCTACTGTTTCCCCCCTACCTTCTCAGGATTACTTTGGATGTCTGTGCTTCCAGATGAATTTTAATGTTTTTTTTTCTATTTCTGTGAGGAATGGCATTAGAATTTTGATGGGGATTATGTAGAATATATAGATTGTGTTTGGTAAGGCAGCCATTTTTATAATGTTGATTCTTCCAATGTGAGCTTGGGATATATTTGCATATTCAAGTGTCCCCTGTAATTTCTTTCCATTATTCTAATGTTTTATAAGCCTTTCACTTCTTTGGTTATAGTCATTCTATTTTTGTATATATGGTATTTATCAACCAGATGGTTTCCCCTATTTCTTCCTCAGCATGTTGGATATTGGTATATGGAAAGGCTACTGATTTTTGAATGTTAATCTTGTATCTTGCCTGTATGCTGTAAGTGTTGATCAGTTCTAGGAGTTTTCTAGTGGACTCTTTATGGTATGATGTATTGATTTACATCATCTACAAATAAAATACTTTTCTTTTCCCTTTCCTTCTATGCTTTCTTTTAAATTGCTTCTCCTGTCTATGGCTCTTGCTAAGGCTTCCACTACTATACTGAATGAGTGTAGACAAAGCAGACAGACAGCCTTGTCTTGTTCCTGATTTTACTGGAAATGTTTTGAGTTTTTCCCTACGTAATATAATTTTGGCTATAGTTTTGTCATACATTGCCTTATTGTATACAGATATATCCCCTCTGTTACCAGTTTCTTTGTAACTTTATCATGAAGGAATATTGGATTTTGTGAAAGGCCTTTTCTACATCTTTGTGATGATCATGTAATTTATATCCTGAGATCCTTTTATATAATTTATTACATTTACTGATTTTATATGTTGAAATGATCACAGATCACAATGAATGGTATTTTCTGTGTTCTTAAATTCAGTTATTTAATTTTTCAATATTACACCCCCAATGTGTAATATATGTCTGTTTATTTGGTTGAAGTAACAGGATAATATTGACTTTTTACTGGCTTTGCAAAAAAAATAAATAAAGATAGATAGAAAGATGAACAGACAGAGAGACAGATAGACAGAAAGACAGATAGTGTTGCTTCTTTCTCTGTTTTATGGAATAATTTGAGAAGCATTGTGGTAGTTTTCCTTTGAAGATCTCGTTCACCATTGTACCCATCTAGGCCTAGATCTTTGTCAGTTGGACATTTTTTCATTCCTTCTTCTCTCTTGTTTGTTATACTACTAGATGTGTTAAAATTATTTAGTTCATCTTGATTTAACTTTGGTAGGTATGTAAATTTAGAAATTCATGTATTTCTTTTACTTTCATTCTCATGAAATACATGCTTTAAGGTCTGTTCTAATAACTTTTTGAATTACATTGGTATCTATAATAATATTTCTTTTCACAGCAATTTTCCTAATATAAAAATAAAATGCAATCAATTTATAGTATAAAATTATTAAAAAAAACATGGCTCAGTGATTGACTAGTCTTCATGCAAGCCTGATAGCCTGGTTTAGACTCTTCTGAACACACAGAAGTCCAGATGCAGTATCATACCCTTTGAATTGCACCATGTCTTTATCAGGAGCTGGGGAGCAGAGACAGTAAAATCCCCGGAAGCCTGAGGACCACTTTGACTGAAGAACCAAATAAGAGAAACCCTGTCTCAAATCTCAAACAAGATGAAGGAGATGAACTGACATCTTCCCGAGGTTGTCCTCGGGACACGCTGTAGAACACCTGTGCCTGCACCAATACTCTCGCCGTGAACACACACATCATACACTCTGTAGTGCTTTGGAAGGAAATGGCTCCCAAAGAGATTGGCGCTATTAGAAGGTGTGGCTTTGTTGGAGTAGGTGTGGCCTTGTTGAAGGAAGTGTGTGTCACTTTGAGGTCTCATATATGCTCAAGATACTGCCCAGTGTCTCAGCGTTCACCTCCTGCTGCTGTTAGATCAAGATGTAAGGACTCACAGGTCCAGCACCATGTCTGCCTGCATGCTGTCTTGCTTCCTGCCATGGCAATCATGGACTAAATTTCTGAAATGTAAGCAAGCCACTAAATTAAATGTTTTCCTTTATAAGAGTTGTCATGGTGTCTCTTCACAACAATAGAAACCCTAACTAAGACATACATAGCGCACACACACACACACACACACACACACACACACACACTGTAATGCAGATTTTCAATAAAGACCCATCACTAATTACTTTTCCTAATTTCCATGAAATTATGCTATGTTGCATGTGAGTATGTTGAACTGACCATTATCTTGTGCACAAATTCACATCTACCCAGGTTTCACAATGTGAGCTGACTTAGAAATATTTTTGGAGGGATTTTCAGATGAATTCACCCTAAATTTAAGAGTTAACCCTAAACTCAGTACTAGTCACCTTTACAGCAAAGAAGATGACACTGGGAAACACAGGAACATGACCAGGTAAAGACTAAACATTGTAATTGTGCTGTCATCATAAGACAGAGATTTCCAGGAGCCACACCATGCAGAAGAGGTGAGGGTCTCCCATAAAGCTTTCACAGGAACCAACCCTCTCAACAGTTTGAGTTCAGATCTCTGGCATCCTGTTGTAAGAGAATAAATCCCACTGTCCGAAGCCAGTCGATTCTGTGGTAAATTGACATAGTAGTGCCAGAAAGTGATGTTGCTGGGTAGGCTTGAGTTGCCTCAGATAAACAAAACAAAGGCTAGGCCAAGGTGTTTAAGAAGTGACCAGGTATCTTAGTTACTGTTGTATTGCTCTGAAAAGACAAGTCTGAAGTTGACCAAGACAACTCATAAATAATAGCATTTAATTGGAAACTTGCTTATAGTTTTAGAGGGTTAGTCCGTGATCATAATGGGAGGGAGCAGACAGGCATGGCACTGGAGCAGTAGCTGAGAGCTTACATCTTAATCTGGAAACAACAGACAAAGGGGGAGGGAGAGAGAGAGAGAGAGAGAGAGAGAGAGAGAGAGAGAGAGAGAGAGAGAGAGAGAGAGAGAGAGAGAGAAGACTGGGTTTGGCTTGGCCTTTTGAAACCTCAAAGCCCACCCCTAACAACCACTAATAACACACTTCCTCCAGTAAGGCAAATCCACACCTCCTAATCCTTCTAGTTTTTCTCAAGCAGTTCTACTTCCTGGTAATGGAGAACATCCAAATATATGAGCCTGTAGGGTCCTTTCCTATTCAAACCACCACACTAGCTCACATACCTAGGATACATAAATCTAGAATGGGAACCCAGGTCTGATTGCCTCCCAAGCCCATGGCCATTCATGCATGCTGTTGCCTCTGAGAAGGATGCTCTACTTCATTTGGGTGCAGGAGGTCCTTTGCTTTTAGTGTATGTACCATGGGAATTCAGAAAAGAAATAGATTGTGGGATTGTGCGTTTTGTTGTTTTGATGATAGATCAAAAGAGGTAACTGGAGCCAATGAAACTTTTAGAAACACATCATAATCGTGTTGATATTTGTCATTGTAATTACTTTATGACTCTGAGAATTGAATGGACAAATGCCACCTAGAAGAGAAACCTAAGGCTATCATCAGGCAAATTTACATTTTCTCCAGAAATGCAGCTATTTATGGGTAGATAACATAAAAATGCAAATAAATGTCACACCAAAGAATTTAGAGCCAAACAAAATTACATGTAATAATTCTATATAATTTAAACAATTAATATTGATAATTTATGACAGAGAGTGTTTGTTTTCTCTGATTATTTTTGTCCTGGAAACAGGCATCACACGGAGTTCCTAAAAAGGTGGCCAGTTATCATTATGCTGATAATTGAAAGCCAACCGGTTGTCCTTGGGAAGGAGACACAGGAGTTTAACCAATACCCAGAGTACTCAGTGCTTTTGCACAGCAGATCCTTGTCTATATCTGCTCCCTACTCGGCCTTGTAGGAACTAAAGCTGGAGTCTGGACATTGGGACTGAGGCCAATGAACAGATTCTTATAGACAGGACAATGGAATCTTGGGAAGTTACACTCTGAGGGTATTTAAAGAGCACTCCTCTTAGAGCACCAGCCTTCCTGCTGCTTTCACACCTTACAGTTCGAGAGTCTCAGAACGTTTATTGCCTTTAAACCCAGTTCTTATAGAAAAGGCTATGAAGGAGAGTTTGTTCGATTTCAGGAATTCAATTTCAGGAATTGTGTTTTATGCTTTTAGGATTAAACTGGCTTATGAGGCCCCCCATCCGGTCCAGCTGAGCCTCCCAGTCCCCTCCATCATGCCCTGCCTCACCCACCTGAACCTCCCTTCTCCTCCTCCCCCCTCCCTGCCATCATGTCCAGTGACAGCTCTTTCAGGTCCTGTACCTATCTCACTCGGGCTGCATTCCCTGGGCTCACGGCAGACACGGGCCTCCAGTCGGCTCTTGGAAGTGACGACGTGAGTTATGAAGCATGGCTGGCTGGTGAATTACAGCCACTCCACAAGGGACAAGTGGAAGAAGTCTTCATCTTCCTTGGATTATCAGCCCCACGATGCACACAGCATGTATCACGTGCATTTTCTCTTTATGTATGCATCACTTCTAGAACACGGGTGGGCAAAACAAAAGTTTGATAAAGATTTGATATTAGTTCCTTGGTTTGTGTATTGCAGGGTTTTCTTTTCTTCCGATAAAGAAATGAACAACCAGATTCCCATCAAGACAATTTTGAATATCTTAATCTCCTGAAAATTCCCTTCTTACTGATTCAGTGGCGGTGTCCTCTCTACTAGGTGGGCAGCTGTGGTCAGATGACAGTGTGGGGTCTTTCTAGGCTTGCCATAATTTCTGTGCCAGAGACTTTTTCAGTTTTCATGGAACAATTGCTCTGACCCGAATGTTATAATACAATATAAATTTCCAAGCTCCTTGGGGGAAGAAGCAACTCACACATGGAAATTACTATGCAGAGCAGACACTTGCTGTTCTGCAGAGGAGCTTCCCCTGATGCATGTGTGCTGTTTATGCAGCATGCTTGAAATCCGAGGTATTAAATTGGGGCTATTGGATTTTTGTTGAGGATTTTTTTTAAATAATTTCATTTCTCACTTACGGAATATTAACTGTGGAAGTAAACGTGCACTGCATGAATTTTTAAATGCTTCATTAGTCCATGGAATAACTTTATATTAAAATTGTATTTCTTCCCATGGGCTGTTCTTTTAGTCATCTCCTTCCAAAGATGAATAATTAATAAATGTTAAATCATGATAATCAGGTATTTGTTGGTAGTGGAACTGAACATAAATTATATGTCATTTGGCACCCATTTAACCAAATGGTTGGTTGGACAGCACATTAACTTTCTGTTTGGCAGGAGGGCCTGATCCTTCACATCTTTGCCCTCTGTATGTCCACATATGTATCTGAGGGAATATGCAGCATTAAACCTTCGCTTAATGGGTAAGGGATGTGTATTACTCATAGACAGAGATTTTACTGTCCTAAATCTTGACACTGAGAAGTGATTCGAAACATACAATGGATAGATTCCCCTATACAATTATGAGGAAGTGTTGAATTTCAGAGGGATAATTCTTCTGAGAATAAATACAGTAAAGAAGAAAACCTATCTGCAGATGGGCAGTATATTATATTTATTTATTGAAAGGACTGGATGGCTTTCCTAATTTTACAAATTGTTGGGGAAAATATCTCAAGTTGTTAATTGTCTGGACATCCTTTCTGCCAGCTAACTGACCCCAACTGACCCAGAACAAATACTGTTACAGTAGACAAGTTTGGGGACTCTCTCTGTTACAGAAACTTTGCTGTAGTAAGTGTGTTGTTCTGTGAGGATTTTCCCAGCCATCACTCTTGGTGGTTGTCAAACCACTACCTACTATTGATTTTAGCTCACTGTTAACTTAGAGTACAGAACTGCTAAGGCAGACTAGAGCGCCTCTTACGAAGTGTCCTTAACACTGACAAAATAAAAGATGGCCCATCCTGTGCTGAGGCTGGAGATTCTCCTGTGTTTGGAGATGTGAGGCACGGTCTGAGGAAAGTTCAGTCTCAGGCCATCCCCCACCTGTGCCATAGCACCAAATGCCACTCTTTGCTCTAAAATGCCACTTAAGCAAAGACTCCTAATGTTAGTAAAGTGATGCTTTGTGCGTTTTTTTTTTAATTGTACAAAGTATTTTATGCTCTTGGGGAGCAATTACTTGCTTTCCCATGGAATGCTGTGAGATCTTTGTTGGCTCCTTTGCAGCATCCCGTCCTGAGGTGGGAAATATTTGCTGTCCATGTCACGAGTTACTGCAACTGCTGAGTGTACCACAGCACAGTGTCTTAAAATACCACGCTGCTGCTTCCCACTCAGGGCCTAGAAGAGCACTGTCACCTCAGAGAGTGGCGTCGCATAAATACAGTTGTTGGGTCGAAAAGTAGCATGTTCCAGCACTTGAGTCGCCTCCTTAAACAAGATGCAAGCAGACCTCTTCTCTCTCCTCAGTTCTGCACAGTATGTGATCACTAAAATAACTGCCTACAGCCAGGAACTTCACCTAAGCCTTCCCCGCTGTCTGCGTCTTTGTAGTTATTCACTCATGAGTGTGCAAACTGAGCGCAACAGACACCATGCTCACAGTTCCAGGAGCATCAGAGGGGGGAAGTTCAGAATCTTAGGTGTGCTGCAATTCTTCCATATAATTGCTGCATATTACCATCATGCGACATGTGCAAAGCCTACTATTCATTACATAGGTTTGATTCAGAGTATGGAACCTAGATGTAATTGTGTGAATTGCAGATTTATACTCATGATTCCAAAGTAATCCCTATACTAGATTTTACAAATTTAATTAAAATAATTCAAAATTAAGGGACTGGGGAGGTGGCTCAATGGTTAAGAGAGCCTATTGCTCTCATGGAAGATATGGGTCCAGTTCTCAGCAACGCAGTGGCAGCTCACAACTGTGTAACCCCAGTTCAGGAGACCCGGTGCCCTCTTCTGGCAACCAAGGGCACCAAACCGCACACGCGTAGCATAGACTTAGTGCATGCAAAGCAAAATAGTCATACATACACATAAAAATGAAAATGAATAAAGCTCTAAATAACAAACTAACATCAATTCAAAAATAAGGATTTTGTTGTGGTAAAATGCAGATGACCCAGCTCATCTTAACCAAATTTAAGCATACATTTCAGTGCAGTCATCACCATGGTCTACCCCCGTAACTCCTTTCGTAGTAACCCTGTAACCCCTTTCATTGTAGTCCAGACAGTAGCATTGAGGAGTAGCCCTGCAGTCTGCCAGCACAGTCTTGCTAAAGAGCTCCCCTCTGTTGAGCAGTGATGCCTGGCTTTTGTGAGGGAAAGCTGGAGAAGAAATGAATCAGTGCAAGCTATGGAAATGTCTAGAAAATGTATTCCACATCCTTCTTCCCTAATAGATGGCTAAATCTATCATGTTTCTCCTAACAATCAGAATGTGAAGATGCATCTCAGGAAATGAGTTGGCCACCTGCTGTGCCCTAGAGTATCTCTAACGTTCACAAACATGAGCCAAGGGCGAGGACTCTGTGTCCTTGCTGTGGCAGATGCCTTGTCAAGATATCTTTACTTGATATCACAGTGGATAAAAGGAAGTCAGTCTTAAGAACAAGTGTAAACCTGGCTATAACTTTGAGATATTTTGTTATTTTTCCTATTTTAAAAAGCATGCTTATTCCCGGCATGCTGCTCTTTGAGATTCAAGAACAATATATCCTTATTCCACAGTATTCTCAGAGTTTTTACAATTATGGTATTTTAAACGTACTTCTAAAAATCCTCATAGTCCATAAATTGATAGCTGTTTTTAAGAATAAAATGAACTAAGCTTAGTAGTGCTTATAACGAGCTACATCCTACAGAAATATTAAATGAAAAAAATTTTAAATGAATCTCCTGGTATGGAACAGCCCCCCATGGAGTCACAGGTGGATACTGCCCACTTTTGCATTGAGAACGTGTTGTCCACTGAGGAAGTGTTCAGAAGACCTAGACAGGGTGCACTATTAATGGGAATTCACTTGTAGGCATTTTCTCTTCTTAACCCCCCTTTCTTGATCTCATTCCTAAATGTTCTTCTATACCCACACATACATGTCTTCAGTTATATACATATATGTATTATAGGCTAGGATCCACATATCAGGGACAGCATGCTTTTCTCCCCCCCAAGATTGGGTGACATTAATTTGTATTATACATTCTAAGTACATCCATTTTTCTGAAAGTTTTGTGATTTCACTTTCTTTAGGGTTGAATCATATTCTATTTTGTATCTTTCCTAGGGTTTCATTTTCCACTCACCTGTTGATGGACACCTAGATTGTTTCCATTTCCTAGCTATAGTGAATAGAGCAGCAAAAGCATGGGGTGCGTGCATCTCTGTATCAGGATGCTTAAATGTTTACAAGATGTTTCACTCTTTGTGAAGGACTGAAATAGTTGGCTTGTATAGTGGTTGCATTTTAAATTGTTTGAGAAAACTCAAATTATTTTCCGCAGTGGCTCTTCAGGAAAACTGACTAGCACATCTGTGTACATCTGTCTTGCGAATTAGGTTGGCACAATAAATAACCAGGCCAGCTGAAGGATAACAATTATATTTTAATGGTTATAAAGGGAGACTCACGATACAAGAGTGGGAGGTCCGACTTCCTATCTGTCCAATGGGAGCCACACAGAGAGAACTCACACCTGGGTCCTCCCAGTTTTTCTTCCTGGGCTCCAGGTAGCCACACCTTAGCTAGATGTGATTAGTTGACAGAGTTTCCCCATCACATCTGTGTTGTCCATTGACACAATTCTGGGGGAAAATATCCAAAGAGCTGGAGTCATAGAACTGTGTTCAGATGTAGTTAATACACATTTGTATCTAACTTTGCTCTTCCCCCAGAGCGGTACCTGAGAGTTCTGCTGGCTCACTCTCCTGGAGTGAGCTCCTGGAGCTCCCGGAGCCTCTGTTTCTAGGGCTTAGCTCCTTTGTGCAGATCATCAGAGCGGATTCTCTAACTCTGCCTTTTAAGGTCACTTTCCATAACCCCATCTCAGCAGCACTTCCTTCAGGAGCCTCCCAGCCAACTTGTTGTTTTAGGGGCTGTGTTCTTCTCTGTGGTGTAAATGCCTTACACTGTGGGCCACTTCCTGCCTCGTGTCATTGAGGGACTGTCTGACTGTAGCTGACAAGCTTCTTGAGAGCAGACCTTACTAGCACAGCTGCCCTCACAGAACTGGTGCCTACCAAATACTCTGTCATTTATCATTACAGGGGAGTCCTTCAAAGTATTCTAGTTTTGGTAAATAACCAATCTAGCAGTGAAATTCCAAACTTTAGTATGCAGGAGATACGCAAATCTTTCCTGTGTGATCTCTGAAATGACTGAATGACTGATTTATTTGGTGCTTCTCTGTGCCCAGGGTGCCCTAGATCCCTGTGTCATCAGCTGGCCTCTGACTCACCCAGCCTGCAGGCTTCAGCCTCTAGAGCAGTGGTTCTCAACCTTCCTAATGCTGTGACCCTTTAACACAGTTCCTCATGTTGTGGTGGTCTTTAACCATAAATTATTTGTGTTGCTACTTCATAACTGTAATTTTGCTGCTGTTATAAATCATAACATAAATATTTTTAGAAGTAGCAGTTTGTCATAAGGATCACGGCTGAGAACGGCCTTGAGTGTCCACCCTACTGGGCTACCCCTTAAGCTTGATCTGTGGTCTTATTTCTTTTTATCTAGGACTCATAATTCAGCTTGTGGACTGTCTGCGTTGCTGGGGGAAATGGGAGTTTGTTTCCTGATTCACAAAGATTGCCCAGCTTTTGTCATTCAGCTGATTTTCAAAAGTGGTGCTTCCTAGGGAAGTGTGGACTAAGCAGGAAGGATGTGGGATTCTACCCAACTGTGGCTAGGAAGGAAGAAGACCTAAGACTGAGGCCTAGCAACTGTAGACCCTAATGCCCATGAAGGAAATGCCAGCCAGGCCACCCACAGTGCTCCTGATCTCCAGCCAGCTGCCCATCAGAGCAAGCACCGCAGGGGGTGGAGTCTATCATCCTCATGCTCCATTTCACAGAGCAGAGGGAAGCTGGAGGACACTTGAAAAGGGAAGCTTCTAAATAAAGCAGTCAGAAGAACATTTAAAACTTTTAAGTGAAGTGATTTAACCCACAGTGGGATAAAAGACACCCTTGTCCCCGCCCCTCACCCCTCCAACCAATGACTGCCTTCCTGCTGTCCTATTGCCACTTTGTCTTTGCCACTCAAATTTTGCAAACCCTTGCTTTGAGCCAGTCCTCACTTGGCAGGTGGAAATGTTCAGGGAAAGGGACTCCATGAAACACAGTTCCCTGCACGAGCACAGTGTGTCATCCCTGCATGAGCACAGTGTGTCCTCAGAGCTTTGCTGCTCCCTCACAGCAGAAGAGCCTGGACGGGGCAGGAAGGGGGAGAAAGAGCTCCGCCATCTAATACAGGCTGCTGACCTGTGCTTAGACGGTTTGCTCTTTGTCATTGAATACTGATAACAGCCTGCTGAATGAGATCATCTTCAGGATACATGCTAGAAAGATGTACAGCCTGGCCTTCTCCCCACGTCTTCAAGAGTTCAAAGCTTCAAAGTAGTTCAAAGTTCACTGCTTCCCATGAAAGAAGGCAAGATAAGGATCTGACTTCCTGGTTGCTTGTTTGGATTAAGACATAAAAATTAAATGCAAGATGATAGATGTATGACTGTTGAGCTTTCCCTGCTGGTTTCTGCTTTGGTGGACAGGCAGAGTTAGGATGGCTAAGCCGTGACTCCCAGGGACACTGCTTTTGACCAGAGAACTGCAGGCTGCAGGCAGAGCCAGCCTAGTGCTGCCTTGCTCAGAGTGGAGCCTGTGCCCAGAATTAGAAAGCTCAGCAGGGGCTTAGAGGCTGCAAAGGCTCACTCTAGGAGCTGGTAACAGTCCAGACTTCCCCATTTGTATTCTTTAAAAGGTAGAGAGATTTTGAGTAAGGAAAAAAGCTGTTCTCTGTGCTGAGGTCACAGCAGCCGAGCTGTTTCTCGACCTTTTGTGGTCATCTTAATTTTATGTTTTGCTCTTGCCATTTACCCAATAAATGTCTTTCCAGAAAATCGCCTCACATAGATCCACCAAGTCTTTTCCTTTGATGCTGTTTTCTGATCTCATTTTACATGTCAATCCTCATTAACTTTTCTCTCCTTGGCCAATTGCCCACTAAGCTAGTGAGCACTTGCTATAGTCACACTTGGAAGGCCCTCAAAGTTACACATGGCTAGCCTGTCAGATCTCTATTTATCTGCCACAACCACTAGATAATGGCTAAATTGTTCTCCTGGGGGTGGGATGGGGTCTGGGAAGTAGTTTTAATTAATTTCTTCTTTCATAAGAAAATAATTTATGAACATGTTATTTAAAGTTACTTTACACAAAAAAGTACTGTATAAAAAAACTTCCAGCTACCCTCACAGTTGAGATGCCTGTCCCAATTTCTGCTCCTGAAAACCAGTATTTTAAAGACTCTTAATTGTTCTTTGTTTTGTTTTGGTTTGGGGTTTGGGTTTTTTGTTTTTGCTTTGTTGTTTTTGGTTTGGGTTTTGGGTTTTTTGTTTTTTGCGGTTTTGTTTTGGGTATCTTGTTATATTTTGTATTTTGGTTTGGGTTTTGGGTGTTTTGTGTTTTGGTTTTGGGTTTTTATTTTGTTTATTTTTTTGTTTGCATTTTGGGTGTCTTGTTTTGTTTTTTTAGTTTGGGTTTTGGATGTTTTGTTTTTGGGTTTTTTGTTTTGGTTTTTGGTTTTGATTTTGGGTGTTTTTTTTTCCATTGGTTGTTTAGTTTCTATCTTCAGTCATGAATCAAGTCCTGAATTGAGCCTGCTTCCTCTTCCTAGTTTTATATGTCTTCTTGCCAATTCCCATTTCAGAAGGTGAAACCTGTCTGTTCCTCGCCTGCCCCACCCGTGATTGTGTCTGTCCCTTGCTCAGTGTGTTTATGTCGTTGTTTGTTAGATTGTTAATTGAAAGTACTCTTGTAGGTTATTTTCTGTAATACATTTCAATTGTTTGCTCCAGTTTTTCTAATGTCTCTTTTCTCATTTGGTATGTAGCCCATGTTTTCTTGTCCGAAGTTGGGCCCTACAGTTCCTTCTGGTGACCCTTTTGTTCTGTTTTCAGTAGATTTCTTATACTGAAGACACATCCACACACCTTGCCCTTCAAAGGCTACAAGCCTGGCTATTGGCTTCTCTGTTGAGACATAGAGGGCACAGGCTGGTACAGCCAGCTTTGTATGTTTTTAATGATATAGTGAACACTGGGCACCTGTGAAGCAAATACAGGTTTGCTTAGCTCCGAGTCCATGAACACATGGGCTTCATTAGATTGGCCTGTGAAGGCCTCAGAGAATGACAGCAGTTCATGGTAGGGTCATGTATTGCAACAAATGACCATACAATCCAGACAAGAGGAGTGACTGGGCGAGGGCAATAGTACCATCTTGGGGACCAGTCCCATAACATTTGGAGGGACATGATCCATACCAACTGATGAGTACACATGGTGACTATTATGGAATCCCACCTTCAGCATAGTCAGCTATTCCTTCCTTCAAAGAAATCTCCTGGACCCCCATACCTTTTCTCTTCCATCTAGAGAAACAAGGCTCTCGCTTTCACTCTGTTATGCCTTAGAAAGCTTTCAGTCATGGGAACCAAAGCACCGGGGCTGTCTGTTCGGGGAAAACTGTCCTCAAGCTTTGTCTTCTCCCGGAGGGCTGCCCATTGTGCCGTGCCTGCCTCAAATGTGTTAACACTGTGATAACAGATGTGTTAAGCACATGCTGTTTTGTGCTGGCATTGGCTGGGAGATACACATGCCACCATAGCAGGTCTCGCTTTCAGAGATCAGGAGAGAGAATGGTATTAGGAGTCTGCATACTCATTGACCAAGTGAGCTAGGAGGATTGTGGGAGAGTTAAGAGGGAGAGAAAGTGTGAAGGGGAGGAGTCAGGTCTGCTTAGTGGAGAAAGGATTTAAGGTTCCAGACTCATAAATAATTTGGTGCAGCAACCAGGCAAAGATAACATTACAGGGCTTGGAATGACTTCTCTTCGTGTTTCCTAAATTTATTGTCAGTTTTTTAAATTACTATGTTAGAAAAGCATTTCCAAGCAATTATGATGATATTTTTTCAGGGACACACATTTTATTGATCCAAGGTTCTTAAGAATGTAATGAGTCCACAAATGAATATAAAAGACAATTTCTTCAAATATGAGGATGTAGAAGTTTTTAGAGATTTTGAAGAAATAAAATCTTATGGCTTTCTTCCTTTTCCTGAAGATGTAGAATGTATCAATATGCTCTTAAGTAATTAGTAACATACTAAAGCTCCATGTAGTTTAACAACATTCAAAAAGAATTTGAAAGTCGGCAGCAATATATCAAACTGTTTAACATTGCTTATGAAAAACAGATCTTAATAAAACCAAAACATAGTCCTAAATCATTAACCAATGTTCATAGAAGGTGTTCAACATGGACCAGGCAAGACTGAGGTGGTGTGGCCACCTTAGGATATCATTGCTGTGCCTCTCTGCTGTCCTCTTCCCTTCTTTCTCTCTGTTCACCCTGTCTTTATGTTCTAGGTCCGCTACTTCCCTTTTGTGTGTTGTTGCTGCTGCTTCTCATGCCCACTGTCTACTGTCTGTCCTAGCACTGATGCAGCCATCAGCTGCTGCTTCTCATGCCCACTGTCTAGTGTCTGTCCTAGCACTGATGCAGCCATCAGCTGCTGCTTCTCATGCCTGTTGTCTAGTGTCTGTCCTAGCACCGATGCAGCCTTCAGCAGTCACATCTCATGTCCACTGTCTAGTGTCTGTCCTAGCACCGATGCAGCCTTCAGCAGTCACATCTCATGCCCGCTGTCTAGTGTCTGTCCTAGCACTGGTGCAGCCCTCAGCTGCGGCAGCTGCTTCTCATGCCCGCTGTCTAGTGCCTGGTCCTAACACTAATGTAGCACTCAGCAGCTGCGACCCTTTTGCTGACCCCTTACTTCGTTGTGAATGCCATGCAGCAGGATTCCTCTCCTGGGTCTCAGCCCTGGCTGCCTGCAGAAAAGACTGCACAGGTCTCCAATCAATAGGGGATTATGAAGCACTTCAACCTCGTCAAATTCAATATGTTTTATATACTTTTATATAAAAGTTTCAGATAAATAAAGGGAAAATTTTGTGTTTTGTGGAGGTGTCCGGCTTTACATGTGATCTTAGTGTCACTTGCTGCCACATGCTATATAGTTCAAAGCTCAGTGATGCTTTCCTATGGGCACTTTCCTTTGCAGTGCCCCACCCTGTGGGCCCTGTCTCAGTGACTCATTGTAGTACAAACACTTCTCTCTAATTGCTCTTATGACAGACTTTGTCTTCAGGTCACTATAACCTTTGTCAACACGGATAACTTTTCTCACTGCCACTCTATGCCTCGGAAGTCCAAAGTGTAAATAGAAGCTATTTGAACTGTATGTTTAAGGTCAAATATTAGCCCCCGAATGCTAGAAGTACTTTGACTTTCAGCTGTGATTTCCTCGAGGGTTTCTGTGCAGCTATTACTGTGGACGCAGTCCAAGGTTAATGTATAATCAACTCTGATAATGAGTGATACACCTAGAGCCGGTCAAATCTTAGTCTTCAATAGCATGTTACTGAAACACTCGCTCCACTAAAACGGGGACTACTGTCTAGGCACCTTCCTGTAAAAGTAAAAATAGAAAAGGAGTCGAGATGTAATCTTTGAGAATCCAAACCAATCTTCAGCTAAAATGTTTAAGAGAAATAATTAGATATTTTAATGAATATAGTATTTGTTCTTAGTTGAGAAATGACTTTGAAAATTGTTTCATTTTATCCATGTTGTAAGTGAAACGAAGCCCAGGTCCATCCTTCTGGAGTTCATAATCATTCCTTATCTTAACCCACAGACTCCTTGAGCTGAGATATTAAACAGGAATAAAACTTGGGGATGAGCATATAGGCCAGGTGTTTCCAGAAAGCTCTCTATAGCCGTCAAGCCTCCAGAGTCACTGCAGTGAGAAGGATGGGAAGAGAGGGGACAGCATCCGAGCCCGTGATGCTGCCTCATCAAGACCAATGCTTTGCCTTGCTGTGCAATTCTACTTAGATTTTAAGGGAAAGATTAGAGTTGCATATTTGGTTGCTCACGTATAGTATGCAAAGACTGTTAGCCCAGCGAAGGTGCAGCTTTAGGAGCTGAGAGATGTGCAGACTGGTTTGAGGCTGGGTTATCTTGTCAGCCCTGTTCCTATTATGTAGTTCTGTTTGCATCTAAAGGGTCGTCTGTCTTTGTCTTTAGCTTCCAGAGCTAAGCTCAGCATGATCAACACCATGTCAAAAATCCGCGGCCAGGAGAAGGGGCCAGGCTATCCTCAGGCTGAAGCGCTGTTGGCAGAGGCCATGCTCAAGTTCGGCAGGGAGCTGGGCGATGATTGCAACTTTGGTAAATAGCCTTTGTCATTCTGTAGCTCCCCACGGAGGTTATAATGCTGATAAGAAGCGGCTCTAGAGATCATTATTCAGCTATTTTATATTTTAAGCCTCATTTTTAGATATTGCACATGATAAATGTGATTTTAGGATTGCTAATACCCAAAGTGATTTGTCTAAGGGCCTTTGTCCTTTTCCTGTGAAGGGTCCCCAGCCTTGACAACAGTTTTGGCAGACATGCCCAGATGCCTTGGCACTTTACTGTGTATATCTGGCAGGAGCTGGGCTTGCAGACAGAGTGAGCAGTCACAATCAGCATGATTTGCCACCCTGCCACGTGGGCTTTCTCTGATTAATCCGCTGCTCATTTGTTTGTGGTACCTGATTCTACTACCCCAGGCAAAATATCATTTATTCCATCTCTTCTCTCCTCTGGGTCTCAGGACCCTAAACACCTTCTGCTTCAGCCCTCCCCATTGATGTGAGGCCTTTCTGGACCCTAGTTCTCCATTCTTGGTATCTGCTTCCACTAAAAAGCGTTGAGTTGCAGCTGATCTCATGTTGCTGAGAACTAGCACTAATCACAGAGGACAGGGAGCCTTCCAGAATGCTGCTCAGAGTAAAACGTTATATTATTGGTAAGGAGGGATATTCTTCCCTGGAAAGTGCTGTGGGACCTAGTTGTCAGAATGGTCTGCGGGAAACAGAAAAGCCGCTGTTACTTTAAGAGCTTCATGGTCCCTCTCTTTGTCCCTGCTGTCCTAATAGGACAGAGACAACCCTTATATTGTCAGCTTGACGTCCACTATTGCAAAGCCACCTCATCTTTGTTCTTCATGGCGTGATGTCTTCACTCTCCCCTCTCAGGTCCAGCTCTTGGTGACGTAGGGGAAGCCATGAGGGAGCTCTCGGAGGTGAAGGACTCTTTGGACATGGAAGTGAAGCACAACTTCATCGACCCTCTTCAGAATCTCCACGACAAAGATCTCAGGGAGATTCAGGTCTGTGCAGCGTGTCTTCCCACACCCACACAGGTTCTCATTTGTTCAGGCGGCACTTACTGGGCTGCACAGAAGCGGGCACCTGAATTCCCAGCAGCCCCACAAGACAGAAGGAATCAAAGACCGAAGGCTTCAACCTATTGTCACTGCTGCAGCTCTGCTGCTCCTCCTTGGCATTGTGTCGACTTCTCGGGGTTTAACTTCCGGGTTAAAGCAGTATTGACACCATTTCTTTTCTACATAAAGATGTCCTTTATCTGGCAACTTGTATATTTGTTAATATGAATGATGTGAGCCTTAAATATTAATTGTACTTTCTGTTAGCTTGAATAAGTAGCTCATGTATGACTCTTACTCAAATTTTCATGATTGTTGTTGGAATTGAGAAGAAATAACCACCCTTTCTAAAGCACACAGAACACTTGAGCTATTTCAACTGATAAATTCAACTGGCTTTTCCTCTGACTGTGAGTTCAAATACTTTTTAACAACAGCCCTATCTAGAGGAAACAAGATAGTTAGGATAAGAGCATGAGGCGAGGATAGGAGACATACCCAAGGAGGGCTATAGAATATCACCCATGCCTAGTTTCCCAGGATTTACTATGCCTGACTGTTTTATCTTCTTCCCTCATCCATACACACTGGGAACCAAGGGAAAGCCGTTCTTTTCTCTTCCCTGTTAGTCAAGGAATACTACAACTATTAAGGGGAAAAAATTGCTATTGATCTTTAAGAGAAAAAAAAAACCCTTCTTAACTGAGTCCCTAGAAACTCTGGGAACTTTATTACAAACGATATGGGGAGGGACTGAAGCAGGTTGGGGGTGGGCATTTGATGAAATCTCTTCCAAGGTCATTTGCAGTTTGCATTTGTGACTGAGTTGTGTCACCTGCCCATGGAGAGGTTTAAAGCTAAGTCATTTGCTCCCTAAAAGCCACCTCTGTCAAAGGGGGCCTGTGCTGAGATGTGGATTACTAGGGTTAGCCCTGTGTGTTCTGACTCAGGTAGTCAGGGGTCTGTATTCTTAGTGGACACATTAGGGGATCTGGTAAACTAGATTAGTCAAAAGAGAAGAGTTTCATTTCTTCCACATTTACCTCAGAGAAAGGAACTTTCCCCTGCTTTCTCTTGAGGAAGGTGGCATGTGGTCTCTTGCATGTACCCTTTTCTTGAGGAGGAGTGGGGGGGATACTCACAGCCTCCTCTTGCATTTGAAAGAAGAGGCATAGTTTAACTTGGCTCTGGCTCGGAAATGCCAAATCAAAAGGATACTTGTCTTTTCATGATTCAGTTCTCATTCTGAATTATGTGTAATGGTGTCAGTCCACAGTTAGCCCTTTGAAATGCTACCTTTCCTGACGCATGTGTCTTTATTTCTCTCATGAGGTCCAGTTTCAAACACAGCCAGACTCATTTTGGAGGCTACTTTGGATGGAAGAGAAATGAGGCACGAGCAGGCCTTCTCCGTAGGATGCCCTTTTGAAGCATCTTCTTGCCCTTACTTTTTCAGCATCACCTGAAAAAGCTGGAAGGCCGGCGCTTGGACTTTGATTACAAGAAGAAACGACAAGGCAAGATCCCAGATGAAGAACTTCGCCAGGCGCTGGAGAAATTCGATGAATCTAAAGAAATCGCCGAGTCAAGCATGTTTAATCTCTTGGAGATGGATGTAAGACACTCTCCTCTGGGTTTTCACGGAATTTTATCATATAGGCACAGCACTGATGTGTTGAAAAATACATTGCGTAACAAGCTCCTGTCTGGTTACACTGAGAGATGAGAGCACATGGATGCTTGCTTCTTTTGAATCATTTGTCACAAAGTAGACATAGAAATGGCAAGTTCCTTCTTTATCTTGGAAGTTTGGTTTGACCAGAACTTTATATATTAATGAATTTTAAAGTATTACCAATAGTGCAGAGATAAAGAATCCCTATGACAACCCACATGTAAATCCAGCATCTTACAAACTATAGTTTAAATATAGAGCACATTTACCTGCAGTTAAGAATGACAACTAAAGTATATGGAGAGTTTTGTATCCAAGGTTATAAAGATGGCCAGGATGTAGAAGTGAGGGTGGAATTTTCATTGAAAAAAACATGCAAATTGAAATTGATGGTTATAGTGTAGGTACTATGTTCAGGCATAGTTGGGATGGTTTAGACGTTGTTTCTGCATCTTCAGAGTACTGAATTATCTCTCATGGCTTGGGACATTAAATTCTGTTGAGTTCTTCCAGCTGTGAAGATACCTGAACAGCCCTTTCTTTTTTCACACATGTAGGCATTGGAAAAGCCTGCTTTGCTGTCATGGTTTATATCCACCTTCCAACCCATCAATTCAGCTGTGATGGTTGCAGGATTTTCCATACTCATCACTTGTATTGGCAAGGCATCTTCAGAGAAAAGCACAGGGCTATAGAAGCAGGTAGTCTAGGTGTTGTATGCTTAGCTGGAGATCAGGTAGGAAAAGAAAATTCACCATTAAGGAGATGATTGAGGCTCATATGTCCTTCATATACCTCCTGGAAGTTGGGGAATCAGAAAAGTTGGAAACATTGTTGAGGCCGATTCTAAAGGCTATAGAATGAATGGTGGTGATGGACTAATTCATTCTGTGGCACACTTCCTTTCTTCCCCAAACTCTGTTCTGTCTAATCCGCCCACCTAAGGGCTGTGTTCTCTCCTATAGGCCAGGCAGTCCTTCATTCAAACAATGAAAGTAACCCAAATACAGAACCCTCCCATATCATTTCCCCTTTTTCTGTTTAAACAAAAAAGAGAACCTTTCATTTTAACATAGTAAAATTACATATAACAAAACAGTTA
>JAQHUG010000238.1:1132100-1148853 GCA_028555095.1 Dicrostonyx torquatus | reverse complement strand
TCTTCCCTCCCTGCTGTTCAAGCACTATGGAGGGGGGTTCCATTTATTTCTGAATGAGTTGGTGAGCATTCTGTATATTGTCTGAAAAGAGAAAATTCTCCAAGATGAATTGGGAAGAAATCTGATCTCCAAGCTCAGATTCCTTGCTGTACAGAAGCTGTGTATATACGTAGCCCATTTCTGAAGAATACAGGAAGGGGGAATAGCTGTCTTCCCTTCTCTGTTTATTTACCCAGGAATCAGTCCATTTCCTGAGTCCCTTCACAAAGACATAGGAGAGAAACACTAGTAAGCATTTCCCACATCTTCATAGAACAAGACATAGTGACTGTCGCTCCTTCCCACTTTTATCTTGTTTGTGTTCCTTGAACATCATTTGTGTATTCTCTGCCCTCAATGAGGACCAAATAAAGATGATTTTTTTTGTGCTTAGCAGTTGAAGATATGTGGCTGCATATAAACCCCTTTCCCACCTTAGTCATTACTTTAACCCTTCTATTGCATCTTCATTTTGTGCGTACAGTGCCGTGCAAGCTGATCAGTGTTGGATTTTGTTTTGGTTTTGTACTCCCTTCAGTCGTGGAAGTCCCGTTAGGCACCCAGAGTTCTATTTATCTAGCTGTACAGGCTCTCTCTGAGGTTTAATGTGCTGCTTCCGATAGTGGATCATGTGGAGTGAAAGGCAAATCTTCCTGCTTCATGTATGAACTAAACCATGGGAAGCATTGCTGTTTCCAATAAATGCTGCTGAAGATGAAACAGAGGGTTCTGCCTCTTCCTTATTTGTCACTTCCTTGGTCTGACAGTGGGTGGACTAAGACTCCTGTGGTCTCCATTGCCTGTGGACACAGCCAATTCAGACCTGGTCCCCACCTTATCTCCAGCTTGTTGCATAAAGGAGAAGTTCCAGAAACAAGAGATGAGCTAGTTTAGGTACTGGCAGCAGAAATTCTAGGAAGGATATCAACTTGGGGGAGAGGGTAAGGAAGAAAAGAAAGTTAACATGACTGAACAAATTGTGATGTAAGCAGGAGAATAAATTGTTAAAAAGAGGAAATAAAATATGTTGGCTAGACTTTTGGCTTTTTTGTTTTTTATTTTCCTTTACTTTTAATTTTACATATGTATATAGCAGAATATCATTTCTATCTCCTATTCCCTCATTCAACCCCTCAAGTGTCACCCCAACATACCTTCTGACCAGCTTCAAATCTTTAAATCCAGTTAGTGTTCACCATGTGTGTGTGGGTATGGGACCATGCACTGGAGCATGGGGAACCTCCCAGTAACCACGCCTTACAAAAAGAAGGATTCTTCCTTCTCCAGCAATTAGCTACTGCTATTAGCTCCTCAGTAAGAGGTGGGGCCTGGAGATCACTCACGCACCCAAGCAGAATTTTGGTTGGCTTGATCTTGTGTAGATCTGGTGCAGGTCCCCATAGGTGTAGTGAGGTCAGGATAATCTTATCGTGTATTTCACAGCTATCCCTCACATTCTTAGCTCATGCATTCTCTATGGCTCCATTTCCATGATGTTTCCTAATGGTAGGTGTGTTAAACATATGTCACATTTAGGGCTAAGCACATAGTCTCTTATGCTTCGCACTTTGGTCATTTGTGATCTCTGTATTGACTACTGTCAACTGCAGCCAGTATAAATAAATATTTAGTAGACACTTTGATAGCATGACCATTGAGAAAAGTAGTAATAGGTTCCAACTTAGGGCCTGTTACCTCAGCAGCCATGGGTTTTTGACCACAGTTAAAAGTACAAAGCATGAAATTTCCTCCTGTAGAAAAGGCCTCAGATCTAATTAGAAAGTGATTAGTTACCCAATGACATTGGTACCTCCACTGCACCACTGGCACACCTTGCCTATAAACAGGGCCCATCACTACCTAAGGCCATTGATGTCCTCTCTCCTCTGGAAGAAATAGTACCTTCTGGCACTGTGAAAGCTAGCCAGTATGGAGGAACTCTGCATGCCAACTTTAGATGGAAATAGAGTCTGACCATGAAGCTATGGTGAGCAACCAAGGACAATGAATAGCCTGAATTGTTTTGGAGACCTCTTGGGCCTTCCTGACCAATATCCTCTATGGACTCTCCCATTCCTTGTACTGCAGTTTTCATTGAGTAACCCATGCCTTCTGGGAGTAACATTGTCCACTCATGTGGGGTCATTCTCCTATTCCAAGCATCGCTTAATCCTTTAACCCTCAATATCCTCCTCTTATTTTATATGTGTTCTACTATTTTTCCAATTGTATTTTAAAAGCTGGGATGTGTGTAGTAGGCTTCTCTATGACATATCATGCCCACTTCCTTTGGGTGAGTCCTCTCCTTCACACTTCCCCAATTTCTCCCATGCTTCCATGTCCCCTCCTGGATAAGCAAGCCATTCTGTCCCCTGTGCTCTACCTCACTGTTATTATTTTACCTATAACACTTCCCTATACTTTGCTTCTAAAACTATGCATGATCAAAGTGTGTAGTAAAAAGGTGCGGCTGTGTCTCACCGGGGCTCCTGGCAGCATGGCTAGCTTACATTCAAAATAACCACACGAAAACTGTATTCATTTAAATTACTGCCTGGCCCATTATCATTAGCCTCTATTGGCTAATTCTCACATCTTATTTCAACCCATATTTAATAGTCTATAAGTCACCACGAGGTAGTGGACTTACCGGGAATCATTCAGCATGTCTGACCCTGGAGGCTTCCTGGCGGCTCTTTCTCTGACTCAGTCTTCATCCCAGCATACTGTTCTCTTTTCCCTGCCTATCTAAGTCCTGCCCTATCAAAAGGCCGAGAGAGTTTTTTTTTTATTCAACCAATGACAGCACAGAAATACAGAAGAACCCTCCTATACCATTTCCCCTTTTTCTGTTTAAATAAAAAAGAAAGGCTTTCATTTTAACATAGTAAAGTTACATATAACAAAACAGTTATCAAGCAAGAATTACAGGTATAATATTTATATCTATTTTATCTTTTATCATAACTAAGGAAAACTATAACTATCTATTCTTCAATTCCTTCAAAGACTTCAGAAGGATATAATATTACCTAAGTAAACAAGAACTAAGCAACTTTTTAAAAACTCCAGAAGTGACAGAGACATCTCACTGCCTGGACAGTCACCCAAAGTTCCTCTGTACCATTGGGGCATCCATCTTCAGCCTACAGGCCCATAGCATCCTGTTGCTTTCATTGGTTAAATAAAGACTCTGCCTGGCTTGTAAGATAGGTCAGCCCTTAAGTGGGCAGAGTAGACAGAACAGAAGTTCTGGGAAGAAAGGAAGTGGGACAGTCGCCATGACACTCTTGCCGCACATGGATGCAGGTTAAACTTTTCTGGTAAGTCACCACCTTGTGACACACTGATTATTAGGAATGGGTTAGTTTATGGTGTGAGGACTAGCCAAGAAGAGGCTGGTGATGATGGGCCAGGCAGAGTTTAAATGAAATAATTGTCATGTGGTTATTTCGGGCATAAGCAAGCAACCAGTGGCTGAGCGGGCCGTCGGCTGGGGGCTGGGAGCTGGGTGCCGGGAACACAACACGCACCTCTCCCCCACATACAACAGCATCCAGCAGAGATTTCCATGAAGTAGGAAAATTCAAAGACAGTTCAGTCACTTTCTTTTGTGTCCTGCAGAATGTCTCGCAGACTCTTTTATGAAGCAGGAACCCTGAAGGATCATCTCACCTTTAGGCAAGTTCAGCAGTCCTCTTTCTGTGGGTTCTTTGTGTCCATTTAAGCACTCCATGTAAGAGCAGTTTCATGCCCAAATGGCTAACAAACTCCATAAGGAGCCTCTTCGATGTCCATCTTCCTTTTGAAGTAGCTTGTGCTGCCAGGAGCAGATGTGTCTCATTGTCATGAAAAGCCCTAAGTTATTAGAACATTATATGCCATATTCTGTTGTCTTTGAAAGAAATGAAGAATGTCTATCTGAAATATATCTATGCATATCTAGCAAATCTAACATGACTACAAACTTGACTATTATAGATGATTATCCATTAACAGCCTATATTTTCTAATTATACATTACATTTTTAAATGAACTACATAATCACAATACCTTAATCAAGACCAGAAATATACATATAACAAGATTGATCTTTTTTATTGTTAAAAGAAAAAATTACATTTACTCCCCTTGTCCCAGGCCCTCCCGCTCCCCCACTACTCTACCGCCCTCCCCCTGCTTCCTTAAGATGGGGCAGGATACCCTGCCCTGTGGAAAGTCCAAGGCCCTCCCCCCTCCATCTTGGTCTAAGAAGGTATGCATCTGTATAGAATAGGTTCCCAAAAAGCCAATACATGCAGAAGAGATAGATAGGTCCCTGTGCCATTATCATTGGCTTCTCAGTCAGTCCCCATTGGCAGCCACATTCACAGAGTCCAGTTTGGTCAAATACTCATTCAGTCCTGGTCCAGCTGGATTTGATGAGCTCTCAATAGATCAAGCACACTGTCTCAGTTGGTGGGCCAGTCCCTCAAGGTCCTGACTTCCTTGCTCCTCTTCTCTCTCCTTCTGCTCTTCCACTGGACTTGCTCTGATGTGAATGTGGGTCTCTGGCTCTATCTCCATCCCATCATGTGAAATTTCTATGGTGACGATCAAGATATTCAACAATGTAACTATGGGACAAGGTCAATTCAGGCACCCTCTCCTCTGCTGCCCAAGTACCTAGCTGGAGACATCAAGATTGATCTTAAACTTATATCATAAAGCAAAATTTATATCAATGCAGATTATTCATATCCATATCCTCTGCCCCTTTAAATGTAAAAAAAATTATAAACAATATTTGGGAATATGGATACAGTTATTTCTCTCCAAACTGCTTCCTGCTGTATGGGGGCACTGTTAATTAGGCCTTTCATGGTATAACCTGTGTGGCAGGTACATCTCAGTCGGTAGTTGAGTGAAGTAATTTTCTGAAGGTGTTCACGGTGACCTTACAGGAGGACATGGTCTATCATACCAGATTGGTATAGAAGCAATCCACAGAGTCTCATCCTCTGTGAAAACAAAAGAAGAACCTCTTTCCAAAAGCATCATATCCTTAGATACAAATTGTGAAGCAATAATACCTTCATAATATCCATGTTGGTTTAGCTTGGAAGCCCATATAATGAGATGTCTCTTTGTACTTAGCTCCTTCACAGTGAAAATTTTAAAGAAAACACGATAAAATACATAATCCAGACACATTCTGTGAATTTTCCATGTTTACGTGGATTATTTATTTATTTTTAATCTATAACTATCTGTAGTCTGTCTCTTTAAAGACTTTACTTTTTTTAAGGCATTAACTTTATGACTCTATATTTTTCTTTTTCTCTCCCAAGCCTACGTAATTTATCTAACAGTATGAGCCATTTAGAGGTCTTTTATGTCTGAATCTGTTGTATTGTGAGTCTGTAATTTTTTAGTATCCAGGAGCATTTCTTAAAATGTTAAGTACATCTTAAAAACTTTAGCTTGTGCCATGTAGGGGTAATTAAGGTATGGCCTGTTTCCTGCCCAGTCTAAACCTTAAGTGCACTGTTGTTATGATAATTATGGTCCTGCCTGAGATTAGCAAGCACAGTTCAGCATGGTGGAGCCACTCTTGCCTCAGAGCCAGTTGCGCCTCTGAGCTGCACACAATGTTCCAGGGACACAGCGAGTCCACATTGTCATCAAGCAAGCAAATTGTAGCATTTTACTCAGAAAACCCCACTGAAATGCTCTGTCTCCCACCAGAGCCAGAGATCGTGGTGGCGGCACAGACTGTAAACTGGTATTTCAAAACTGCCAGTTTCTAGTAGACCTGATCCCGCTGCAAACATCTGGCTATGGAGCATTCATGGGCTCCGATGTTTCTGGGTCGGGAGTAAAGTAGCCCAGGCTGGCCTCGAACTCGTGATCCTCCAGCCTCTGCCTCCTTCAGCAAATCCTACCAGCATGAGCCACCACAACCAGCTACACCAAAAGTGTTTAATCTCTGCACATGAAATTGCTAAAATTACTTTATTTATCAGACTCCATTTGTTTACTTATTTATGGGGTATGTATATGTCCACATTTATGTGTGTGCAAATGTATAGAGACCAGAGGTCAGTGTTGGGTTTCTTCCTTAACTGTTCTCCACTTGATATTTTAAAAAGATGGTCTATCTCACTGCCTAGAACACATCAGTTTGACTGGGCTGTCTGAATGACAGGCTAGCTAGGGAGTTCCAGGGATCTGCCTGTCTCCACCTCCCCAGCCCTGAGATTATGTGTGTATGTGCCACAGTGCCTGCCTCTGTGCTTGGGATCTGATCTTAGCTTAAAATATGCAGTTTATACAGCTGTTGGAAAAGGTAATATGGCTGAGGAAATGCTCAGTTGGTAAAGGTTTGTCATATAAACATGAAGACCTGAGTTCTACTTTTAGCACCCAGGTAAGATGTCACTGTGATTGCCCTTGTGTGGAATCCCAGCACTGGGGAGGTAGAAAGTAAAGACAGCAGATTCTTGAAGCTGACTAGCCAGCCAGCCTTGAGTCCCAGTGAGAGACCAATCTCAAAAAATAAGGTGGAGAGTTTTTGAGGAGCAGCCTCTGAGGTTACCTCTGGTCTCTATATGCATGTCCACACATGCCCATAAATGCATATGTGCAGTCCCTCCCCCCACATACACAAAGAAAGATGATGCCCAAAGAATTACACAAGGTCAGCCCCTGGGGTGCCATCACATGCATGAACATACAAAGTTAGGTGAAAGTATCTACCAGTAGCAAAGAGCCATCAGTACCACAACAGAGTGACAAAGTCAGATGTCAACAGGGAGAGTACCTAGCCTACATACAACAGGAGTTCAAAAGAGCTGTGTGCACCCCCAGCCATGTTCCAGCCAGCAAAGCCTCCCTTCAGCTTTAAGAGATGCAGTCATGAGAAAGTACCTGTGGAGTCTTTTTGTAGCTCCAAGGGGGAACTAACAGCAAAGCCTCTGCACAAAACAGTAATCTCACTGTGAGTCAGTGTCAAATGATGAGAAAGCAAAACACATTGTTCCCTTATTTTCCAATTACATTTTTCTTTGTGCTCACACATCAACTAAAACTTAGAAGACTGAGGGAAGCGTAGGCAACTTTTGCAGACCTGAGAATCCCACGTTAGTCCCACTCTGGCAGCTACTTCTGTGTGCCCAGGAGAGTCTGAGTCAGTCAGTCATTTTTCTGCTTAGTTTTTATGTCAACCAGATATAGGCTATTTAAAAAGAGGAAAAGTCAGTTGAGAAAATTCCTCCATAAGATTGGTCTCTATGCAATCTGTGGGGCATTTTCATAATTGGTGATGGATGTTGGAGGGCCCAGCCTATTGTAGGTGGTGCCTTCCCTAACAGGTGGTCTTAGGGTATATAAGAATGGCTGAGTATACCAGTAAACAGCATGTCTTCATATCTCTGCATCAGTCCCTGACTTGAGTTCCTGCCCTGATTTCTCTTATAGCCATAAGATGAAATAGACCCTTTCCTCCCCAAGTTGATTTTGGTTGCGATGTTTTATCACAGCAACAGGAACCCCAACTAAGACAAACATGTAGCCTTTTCCCAAGAGACCCCCAGATTCTGGCAAGTTTGGAAAACACTGGACTGTATACAAATATCTTAAATTAACAAGGTACTATTCACTGACATTTTCTTACCATTTTGCTTTGACTTCTCAGAACAGCTCTGTCTACAGATTGATTCAGTATGGCTTTACACGGGTATCTCCACCTTCACCCAAAGAGATCCCACAGTGTGTCCTAAGACACACTGCTGACAGACATGTGCTGAGAGTCTGCCTATCTTCCCACCTTGCAGTCATTTGTGGATGCTTTCTTGGTCACTCCCAGTGTTGTTATGGAACCAGAGAAAGCAATGGCTACAGCAGGGCCACACTTCCCTTTGAGGGCTCCCATCAGAACTCTTGGTTTTCTGATGTGGATTGATGCATCACACAATTTGTGTTAGTATTCCAAGAGCACATGCCACCAGTACATGCTAAACAGAAGTGGTAAGCCCTTCCTAATCTTGCATCCTGACAACAGAGACTCTGCCTCTGTCACCTAGAGGTAGGCTAGGATCTACATGTTATCCAGGGATCCTGTCCCATCCTGTACTCATATGCCAGTGGTCAACATATCTACACTCTAAATAAACCTGGTTCATCCTGGGAAATTGATTGGTGATAGAAGAAAGCCTGGAACATGTTGGAAACCAAGCGTGGAAGAAGGAACCAGTTTCATCTCACCCTGCCGTGCAAATGTTACCCGTGGGATGACAGAAGCATTGCAGAGCGTACAGGTCAGTTCTTGACACCAGAAGTGACAGTCTTGTCTCTTGTAGGAACAACAGAGAGCTAAACTTATAAAGGAACCGGCAAGAAGAGGAGGAAGGTAGCTTATGAGTTTTGTGGAACCTGGGCAGATTGATGCACAATACCTGGGCACCAGAATTATGGTGTTGCTTGACCACCGTGCAGTCTTTGCATTCCTCCCCACACCCTTTCTGATTCATTTTCCTGAGTAGTTCCATGGGGCCTACATTGCCCTCTGGTGGCCAAAATACACATATTAATTAATCCATTAAAAAGCTTAACAAATACCTCTAATAATTATATGGTTTTGCTATAGTAGCAGAACTTAAAATTTCCTTTCTCCTTAGTATACTGCTCAAGATATCACTCCTTTCTTTAATTGGCTGTTTCTAGTAGATCTTAGCATCGAGCTGATAGCCAGTGAAATAAATAATCTTCAGGAAGAAGCCCATATCTCTGTTTTTCTTGTAATGATTCACCTTTGCTGATCAGCTGGTGTAATGATTCAGCCATTTTAATAGTGACTGCCTATTCTGAACTGGCTCATTCTCTGTGCCCTTTGTTTGCTGGCCCTCAGACAAACCGCGTTTAACATTGAACCTTCAAGAAACTCTGTCTGCAGAGACAATCAGAAAAGTTACATGCAACATATGTCTTAGTTACTTTTCTACTTCTATGGCAAAGCAACATGACCAAGGTAGCTTCTAGAAGAAAGAGATTATTGGGACTTATATTTCTAGAGGCTATGCCTATGACTATCATGATGGGGACCATGGTGGCAGTAGCTGGGAGTTTATGTCCTTATCAGCAAGTAGGAGGCAGAGAGAGCTAACTGGAAAATGATACGGGATTCTGAAACTTCAACCCCCAGGGACACATCTCCTCCAAAGTCCCACCTCCTATTCGTTTCCAAACAGTCCCACCAACTGGGGACCAAGTATTCAAACATTTGAACCTATGAGAGCCATTCTCATAGTATGTAAGTAGTATTCTTAGAAGTCATTTTTTTGCGGAGGTGTAATTTATGTGCAATGAGTTTGTGTGTGTGTGTGTGTGTGTGTGTGTGTGTGTATGTGTGTGGTGGTGTGTGCAGTCAGCCCTTCCTGCTGCCTCCATCTTCAGGAAACATGAAGTGAGCAATGCTTTAAAGTATAAAATGTGAGGCATTTTAGTTCAATGGATAAACAACAGGAGCACAACCAGGCCTGGCGGGCCCTCCTCCTGGCGGGCCCTCCTCCTACCTACACAGGCCTTCCTCTGGAGAACGATCCCATGTTCCCCTCTGTCAATCTCATGCCTTCCTTAGGAACTCTGTGCAGCACGGCTCCAGCATCCTCCTCTGGTCCACTGCAGAGCAGCAGTGTGTAAGATGGTCTCCAGGTTCTCGACTCTAAGTCATAAGGCAGCCCTCTCCATGTCCATAAGTATTTTCCAATTGATACTGGTATGTCTCACACCCAGCCTCAGTTCAACGTTTTTGAGACGGGTTCACTGACATTCATTTTTCCCCAGTTAAGCTCTTCGTTCAGTATGAACATTGTCCCAGAGCAGTTGCCGTTTCTCCCTGCTCTGGTTGTACTAATGCACAGCAAGCCCTTTATCACCTTGGGGACAGAGAGACGTACCATCTGCTGGCCAGGGTCCTCAACTCAGGAGAGGTTGGCTTCTCGCAGAGATTTGGGGGAAGGATTTGGCCCTACTGGGTAGGCTGATTCAGAAGAATCTACGACTTCAAACTTCTGAGGCTTATCTGCCTAGCCAGCTCCCTCATAATTTCCTGTGCTTTTGGTATATGAGAACACAATATATTTTACAACTTTGTCTCTTTGGCAGATTCTGAGGCTCTTAAAGACTTCCCTAGAGACTCCCTGTTTTCACAGCTTATGGTATGCTGACCAATGGTCATAATTTTATGTTTTCAGGAGACTCAAATCCTCAGTAAAAGTAGTCAAAGCCACAATCTTTATAACTGCCATTGCTCTATAGTGTCTGAGTTCTGTGCCTAGTTGTTCCCCTCCTACCTGCACCTAACCTTAACCCCACGGGGAAAAATGACTAATTGTGGTGCTTTGCCCCCCAGTGACCACCATGAATTCCAATTTTACTTTCTTCTAACTAGAATTGGGGGGGGTAGCCTGTTTCAAAAATTCCACTCAGAACATAGGCTTTTCAGGGTCATTTATGTTTTTGTAGCCTGATATCTTCAAAGGCAGTAGCTGATGCAAAGGCTATGTTTCATATAGGCAAATTATTCTGAGATGGTGACCCCAGAAAGCAGATCATTAGTACAGGGGGACAGCCAATTCAAAGGCACATTATTTAGGGGTTCTGCTTTGTCAGCTGGTGCTTGATCCTACTGGAGTCTCCTGAGAGCTCTGCATGTGGAAATGAGAGGGGAGCACCATCTACTGTGGAAGTAAGAAAGGAGCACCATCTACTGTGGAAGTAAGAAAGGAGCACCATCTACAGTGGAAATGAGAGGGGAGCACCATCTGTGGCTCCTGTACTTCTACTTTTGAGTTCCTCGTGAGAGTGAGGTAAGAAGCCTTAGCTCAAGGCAAGGCATTGCCTGTCTGTCTCCATACAGCCCAATGAAGGATCCAAGAGGAGTTTGAAGGGATATCCTTAACACACTCCCACCACACAATATAGCTTCTCAGTCCATTTCTGCCTTCTTCTTCCCAGCCTTCATAATTCTTGTTACTCAGAGACATTTATCTGGTGCAGCAAGGGAAAGCCATTTACCAACAGCGAGCATTCTTAAAGTGTCTTCTGAGTTCTCTCCCGTAGATCCTCCAGTCCTCCGTCTGCATCTGCTTTGGGTGCTCTGGAAAGACCACGGATGTCTTGAGCCTATATTCCTCTTCCAGTCTCGATTAAACTTGTTTTACCTGCCCATCTCTTTTGTTTCCATTCATTTTATTTTGCGTAGTATTATGGGGAAGTGGGGAATTGCTGTCTTCCGCTGAATATCTGAACCAGAGTTCCTACTCTGGCTAAAACAGTTCTTTTATTTTAAACTATTTTGTTAATTCTTAGACAACTTTGTACATTGTAGTTTGATTTCTCCTCTGTTTTCTTTTTTTATCTCAATAAGATAGAAGGGTGTAGTCCATGAATGAGAGGCAATCGATAGGCCCATACCCACACCTTTCTGATTGCCGTTTAGATGGTATTTGGTGATTGTGGTTTCTGCTTCTGTTTACCATCTAGTCCCAGGGCTTGGCATGGCTCTCAGGGATGACTGTGGCTGTAGAGAGGGTTTGTCTGCACACAGGAGCTGATCCTCCGTGCTAACTACCAGGTGAGTATTTCCTGGAAGAAGGAATGCGTGTTCAAACATATTTTATTGTTTTTCTTTAAGGCAGAAATTATAGGCCCCTGGTGGCAACTAATTGTAAATTTCTCACTTCATTTTGGTAGGTAGGTATCTTGCTGTTCTAGTAAAGTCTCAAATGCTCAGATACTCCATGAATCTTGCTTTAACCTTTCACTGGGAGTTGACTCTTTCCCAAGAGTTTCCCTACCTACTTTGCATGTAGTATCTCATTTAATCCATGCACCAGGCTCAAGAGAAAGACATCTATCTCACCATAGTGAACTGAGGCTCCCAATCCCAACACAAGTCTTTCTGATTCCAAAATCACAGCAGAAAGTGCATCAAATGGCCTGGATTTCCCTGATAAGGAGCAAAACTTAAGTTCAGAATGCAAAAATGTTCCTGCCCTCTACTTACAGCTGTTACGTGAGATAAACTAACTTTGCTCCTGGGTTTCTTTAACTGTAGGATGAGGATTTAAGAGCTCTTAATTATCGTTAAGGGCTAAGTGATTTAACATATATGCAGTATTTAAAACAGTGAAATACAGAGAATAATTATGATCTCATACAAAGTAAAACCAAGGTTCACAAATTCTAGGGCCAGAGCTGGTAGGTTCTTCCAACCCATGCTACCCCCATGCTATGGAGTTTTTCTCTATGACACATTTTTAGAATAGGAGCTTAGATTTATGGGGAAACCACTTTCATTTTCCATTTGCACCTCTTTCAGGGGGTATGACATTGAATGGTGGCAATTTGAATCTTTGGTTATTTGGAGATGACAAGTATGGAATAGTTCAAACTTGGTCACTTATTCTTCATTCTGTGTCTGGTATGTTATGACACTGAAAGTCTTACGTGTGATAGGGTAAAACTCTCACATGAGGGTCTGAGTCTAGATTCCTGACATCCATGTGTATCTCCGATGTAATGGTACACATGGAACAACCCTGGGGGTTAGATCCAGGAAGATCCACTGGCTACCCAGTCTAGATAAATAGTGAGCTCCAGCTTCATAATGCTGGTTAGTTCTTACCAACTCAACACAAACTAGAATGACCAGGAAAGAGGGAACCTTAATTGAGGATTTACCTACTTCAAATTGGCCTGTGGGCATGTCTGTAACACATTTTCTTCATTGCTGATTGATGTAGGAAGGCCTAGCCCACCGTGGAAAATACCATCTCCGGTCCTGGGTTGCATAAGAAAGCAAGCTGGGCAATTCATGCAAAGCAAACTAGTGAAGAGCATTCTTCCATGGTCTCTGCTTCAGTTACTGTGTCCAGGGTCCTGTCTCAGTTCCTATCTTGCCTTCTCTCAGTGATGGACTGAAACTTGTAAGATGTAGTAAGTTCTTTATTCCCCCAAGTTGGTTTTGGCCAGTGTTTTATCTCAGCAACAGAGAATCAGTCATTGAGAGATTCTTTCTCAAAAAATATGGTGGAGAGCTTTAGAGATAGTCTTTATATAACCTTCTGGATTACACACACACACACACACACACACACACACACACACAAACACACACACATACACACACACACACGTTCACATACATTTATACACTATATGAATCCACAAATCTTATGTGCTAGTGATAGTGTCAGTAGGCTGCTCTGGTAGTTTGAATGAGAATCGCCCCCTAGGCATATATTATCTGACGGCTTGGTTCCTAGTTGGTAGAACTGTTTGGGGACGATTAGGAGGTATGGCTTTGTTGGAGAAGGTGTCATGGGGCAGTCTCTGAGGTTTCCAAAGCCCATGCCATTCTCAGTTTGCTCTCTGCTTCCTACTTGTGGATCAGAAATAAGTTCTGAGTTCTTGCTCCAGCCCCATGCTTGCCTGCATGCTGCCATGCCGCCTGTCTTAAAAGTCATGAGCTAATCCTCTGGAACTCTAAGCCCCAATGAGCTCTTTCTTCTCTAAGTTGCTTTGGACATGCTACTTAGTCATATCTGTGGAAAAGTAACTAAGATTTATGTTGAATGTAGTAGAAGGGGAAGGTTTTGGAGTTTGAAAATCAGCCACTAAATAAATGGAGTACCAGATATAAAAAGAGTTGATGGTCACTGAGCTCCTTGTGTTTAAGGTCAAGCTCTCTTGTTTGCTTGCTTCTCCCCATCCCTCTACAGTCTAAGCTCAGTGGGCTTCTGGCTCCTCAGTCTGTTTACTCTTTACAATTTCATCCTACTTTATATTTAGTGTTTATATTTTGTTCCTCTTATGTTTGGCTGTTGGCCTCTGTCTTAGTTCTGTTGCTGTAAAGAGACATCATGACCAAGGCAACTCTTATAAAAGGAAACATTTAGTTGAGGGTTTGCTTACAGTTTCAGAGATTTAGTCCACTGTCATCAAGGTGGGGAGCATGGCAACATGCAGGCAGACATGGTGCTAGAGCAGTCGCTGAGACCTTTCCATCCTGATCCACAAGGAGAGAGAGAGAGAGAGAGAGAGAGAGAGAGAGAGAGAGAGAGAACCTTGGCTTATCATGAGCTTTTGAAACTCCACAGACACTTTTCCTCCAATAAGACCATATCTCTTAATCCTTCTAATTATATCAAAGAACTCTGTTCCCTGGTGACCAAGCATTCAAATATATGTGCCTGTTGGGGTCATTCTTATTCAAACTACCACAGCCTCACTTCAAGGATGAGTACTCTGAAACTGTAAAGTTTCAGCCTTAGCACCAATGTTGCCTTTCCAAGCCCCTGGGCTTCTCAGAACCAGATCTGTGTGGTATCAGAATTTTGGTAAATTTAGGGTTCATGTGACTGGGAGTAAAATACAATGCTTTTACTCTATGTGGATGCATGAAGGATGTGAGAGTAAGGTCCAAGAACAGTAGGGGAGGAAGAGACAGACAACTAGCAAGGTATCAGGGGACAAACATAGCTGCAGCCCAAATCCTGAGAAGATTGTGGATCTCTCCATGACCAGCATGGAGTATCAATTGCTTCCTTTTATTTATTGAATGGAGTTTGATTCTCTTAAGGTTCACTTTACCAACTTCTTCTCCATATGTTTCTCTTACAATTTGGTAAAGATATAAACTTGTTTATTTTATGTAGTATCACCTAGACTAGATTTTGTTCATTGCATCCCCATGGTGTTGTTATGTGTGTTCTTCCATTCTCTTTGTTTTTAGTTATTTGATAGATCTAGAGCAGTGCTTTGAGTTTTTACTAAGAAAACCACTTGGTATGATCTCAACTGGGAGAACATTGAAGCTTTGATAACTTATCTTTCCTTGATTTTGAAAACCATTGGGGTTCATTTCTTAAGTTCATTAACTTATCAGTAATTGCACAGTAATATTATTCTGATTTTATCACACAGTTTTTATTTTTTTTTACTATAATACTTCCATAGAGAAATTTCATTTTATTTGTGACTTGTTTTTCAGTGATATAGTTTGTTTAGAAAAGGCAAGATGAAATCTTTTTAAATGCTTATTTACTTTTAAATATGATATTTCAATTGCTTCTTTTAGAATGTTATACATTCATACAATATTATCAAAGCATTGCTCTAGATCTATCCTTTTGGTCATAATTACTCCTAACTTCTCCTACATCCACACCTTTCTCCTTGAAACTGTGTGCCCTCTTTTTTGTTGTTGAGTTTAATAATCCACCAAATCTAATTTCTACTGCCCATGTACCCATGAATAGGGCATCATCAGCCAGAGCGTTTTTGCCCTGCCAGGTATCTTTCCTATAAGGAAAATTGATTCTCCTCCCAGCTCTATGATGGATCTTTGCCTGGCTGGGTCTTATACAGACCTTGTGCAGGCAATCAAAGATATTGTAAGTTCCTGAGTACAGAGGTCCTGTTATATCTGGAAGACACTGTTTTGCTCTGGTCCTCCCTTATCTCTGGCTTTTACAGTCTCACTGCCCTGTTTTCCATGATGGTTTCTGAGTCTTAAGGGAAGGAGATATACTATATATGACTCATTTGTGTCTAAGTACTCTATTGACACTTATTTACTACACTTTGACCATATTATGTTATAATATGTTTGAACATAACACAGTTGTGAATTTCTGTGTTAACCACATGAAAATGCTTCTCTCATAATATCTGAGCATTACACTAATCTGTGGGTCTAAAGATACAAATTTAGAGGACAGTTTGATACTATGTCTATTTAGCAAAAAATAGTAGTATGATCATGTCTGGAACTTGTGAACTCTCCAGCCATGAGCTCTTGCCAGATTTACATTGCCAGTAATGTGTGTCCAACTGTAGAAAGGGCCTTAAATCCAATCATAAAGTGGTTGCCCCTATAACATTTGTGCCACTATCACACCTATATCTTGTCATGCTGGATTATTGTGGCTCACACACTTCACAGCTGGGCTGTTTTGACTTTTCTCCACAACAGCCTACATAGCCCCTTCCAGTACTATGATAGCTATCCAGCAGCAGGGAGACTTCCTGGTCAGTACCAACTTGATTTCTCCACTTCCTGTGAACAGAGTATGTGGTACCTTAAGCAATATGGTCTTTCCATCACCTTCTGATAGGTAACCAATCAGAATGACAATAGCCTGTTTTGTTTTGTGGCTATCTGGGACACACTTAAACAAAAACTCAAGGAGAACTATGCCACTTTTAACACCAGGCTTTTTTCTTGGAAACCCATGTATCTTGGAAGAGTATTATCCCCTATGTAGTAGGTCTTTATCCCCCAATGTAGCGGCTTTTTAAAACACACCTAATGTTGTAGATATCACTCTCCCAAACCCTCTTTTATCTTACTCACCCATCCTGATATGATTCTTTCTGTTTGCCCATCTTCAAAAATAGTTATTAATTAGCCTTTGCAGTATGATCAAAATGCCTTCTAAAATGATTGTCAACTAACATTTCTTTACAACAGTCCTGGTTCTTTTGAGCAAGAGACAGAATCCATAAACTAAATGCTAGGGGTATATAATGTGGGATTCCCCTCTGTGTGCTGTGATTACCATTAATGAATATAGCATTATATTCATTTGGACCTATAGCTTTGGACCTATAGCAGGACAGAAATTAGGTAGGTGGGGAGAATTAAATGGAATGCTGGGAGAAAGGAGG
>JAQHUG010000238.1:1095319-1130884 GCA_028555095.1 Dicrostonyx torquatus | reverse complement strand
GTTGCTTTGGAAAAGAGGTCTTCTTTTGTTTCCATAGAGGATGAGAACCTGAGGAATCCATCCAAACTAATGTAGTTTAATGGAGCATGAACTCCCAAGAGGTCACCATGAACACCCCTCAAAAAATTACTTTACCCAATAAACAGCAGGAAGAAATTTAGACAGAACTATGCCCACATTCCCAAATATTGTCTATAAATGTTTCTTTACATTTAAAAGGGGATATGCTGTAGAGATTTGCATGGGTATGATTGTGGTTTATTGATACAAATTTGAGGTCAATTTTGTTATATGTATATTTCTGCTCTTGATTAAGGTATTGTGTTTGTAAATGTAATGTAATAGATAATAATCTATAATAGTCAAGTTTGTAGTCATGTTAGTTAGGTTTTCTAGTTGTACAGAGATATATTTCAGGTGGATAGGCATTCTTCAAACCTTTCACAGACTACAGAATATGGCATTTAAAATGTTTTAAGAATATAGGACTTTTTATGACAAGACACATCTGCTCCTGGCAGCATCAATCTACTTCAAGTGGAAGCTGGGTATTGAAGAGGCTCCTTATGGAGTTTGTTAGCCATTTGGGCAAGAAGCTGCTCTTGCCTGGACTGCTTGATGAACTGGACATGCAGGACCCACAGAGAAATGACTGCTAAAATTGCCTAAAGATGAGATGTTCCTTTGGGGTTCCTGCTTCATGAAGAGTCTGCTATACATTCTGCCGAACACAGAAGAAGGTTACTGACAAACTGTCTTTGAAATTTTCTGCTTCATGGAAAAGTCTGCAAGATACTATGGGTCTGTAGGCTGAAGATGGGTGCCCCAACATTGCAGGAGAATTTTGGGTGACTGTCCAAGCAGCGAGATGTCTGTCAATTCTAGAGTTTTAGAAGTTGCTTACAATGCACTTCCTCTTTACTTAGGTAATATCATATCTTCCTGGGGTCTTTGATGGAGTTGAAAATTTTATAGTTATAGTTTTTCTTAGTCATGATAAAAGATAAAATAGATATAGGTATTGTAACTATAATTGTTGCTTGATAACTGTTTTGTTATAGGTAATTTTACTGTGTTAAAAAACCTTCCTTTTTTATTTAAACAGAAAATGGGAGGTGATGTGGGATTCCACTCTGTATGCTGTGATTAACATTAATGAATAAAGAAACTGCTTTGGACCTATAGCTGGGCAGAATTTAGCTAGGGAGAGAAAATTAAACGGAATGCTGGGAGAAAGGAGGCAGAGTCAGAGACAAGTCATATAGCCCCACCAGAGACCAGATGTCAGAACTTTAGCCAGTAAGCCACAGCCACATGGTGATACACAGATGAATAAAAATGGGTCAAATTAATATGTAAGAGTTAGTCAATAAGAAGCTAGAGCTAATGAGCCAAGCAGTGATATAATTAATACAGTTTCTGTGTGATTATTTTAGGGCTAAGCGGCTGGGGACCAACAATCAGCCTTCTTCCAACAGGTGTAATTTTATTTTCTAAATAAAGAATGCTGAATTATTCAATTATAGTCTATATATAACTTACAAATTCTGACTAATACTATCCCTATAGGAAAATTATAGACTTTTAGAAATTTTCAAGTCTGTTTTACTGCCAAGCTTGAGCCCTGCTTTGATGGCATAGTAGACTAGTCTGACCCAGGGAAGGAAGACAGGGCCAAATATGGGTGTGGCTAAAGGCAGACCTGAGCCACAGAGACTATGACAGGGAAATGACACCTAGGAGGCTGTGTCAGTGCTCATTTATTCAGAGGGGTCAAGGGACATTTATATCCTTGGAAGAATGGCCAGATCATTTGGATTAATGTGGTGATGTGTCATTGGTTGGGGTAAGAACATCTAGGACACTTCATTTGCATTCCTGGGAGCAGTAGGGACAAGAAGGAACATAATTGATCACATGAGCTATGCCAGTGAGCAGCAAAATCAAGCTGTGCTTTCAAAGACAAAGCTGAGGCTGAAGTCACTGGGCCAGATGCGCCAGATTTCAGGCATGGATGTGGGAACAAGCTGTTTCTCACATGGGCAGACACATGCAATGGGCCTCAGGAGGACACGGGGCAAGAATTTATTTATTTAACGATGGTTAAACATTCACTCGGGCAATGTGGGGTACCAGTTGGTGGGAAGGCATAGAGTATAAGCCAAAAGGGCCCTATCATCCGATCTGTGTGCTTTCTGCTTAGGTGAACTGTGCAGGAGCCTGCACTTTAGGCTCAGTGTGTTTGACCTGATTTAGCCAGTGGTTCACCACAATGTTCAGCTGCCCTGTGCTCCGATTCTCCGATGCAATTATTTTCACCGTGGAGCTCTTCCAGGTCTAGCACACCCTGTTATACTCTCAAGTTCTCCTTCCTGAGATATTCTGAGAGAGTACAACGTGTCCTCCTTCAAGATGGCTCAACACAGCCACCTTTTCGCTATCATGCTTCATTTTGTGGTGTAGATCGACTAAACAGCGCAGGACTCTTCATGTGGGCAATATCTAGGCCTTGCACTCAGCCCTAGCCACTGCCTACATATCTAAAGAGGCTCATTAGCTGCCAAGGCTGAGTCACCTTCTTCTTGAAAGGGGCAGCGAATCATGAGGAAGAACGTCTGATTTGTTCCTCTGGAGAACCCCCAACTAATACTAATCATTTAAAGAAAAGATGGTTTCTTTATGATCTATCACTGGCCTTCCTTGGCTTTGTTAGGTACCTTGGCCAGCAGATGGCACTCTGGTCCTTGTCTTAGCATCCTGCAGAGATAGTTTGATTTCTATAGCATTAGAGTTGACTTTATTTTTTTTTTATTTTTTTTTTTTTTGTTTTCCATGAAAGAAGCGATCCTGAGTTTCTTAACCAGCCATGTGAAGCTGGATTTTTCCGGGTCAGTGCACCATGTGCTGTATGATGATCAGATAGAGTGCAGACCCAGCCTGGCTTACCTTCTGAAATTCACTGCTCAATGATGAACACCCAATTTCCCTCCTTAGCAGAAAGGTACAGCTACTGAGTTCCTGAAAGCAGCTCAAGTGGTCTAAGAAGAATGAGGCTGCCTATTGAAAATGCCCTAACCCATACGTGCTCCAAAGCCTGCTCCATTTCCTCATTCTGTGGGATATTACAGGATAAACCAGGTTAATCAGGGATGCTGCAAGGGTAGATGTGTTATCTCAAGAGGTTTGGCTTAGGAAAAGAAGGTAGTGTATCCATTCTTTGATTAGTATTTGCCAACCTAGTATGTGCCTGGCATTATCCTAGGAGCTGAGACCAACAGCTAAATGGAGCACATTCTATCCTTACCTTCATGGTGTGTGTATTTTAGGTTGTGAGACATGCAAATTAGCAAACGAATGACCACATGATACCAGGAAATAAATTTTATGGGTAAACAAAATAAAGCATGTTAAAATTTGTTGTTTTGGATTCATACTGTTGCCCATAAGTGGTAGAACTTTCTACACTTGCAAATACAAAGAGACTCTAACATGGGAGAGCGTGAGTATAGCCAAAGGGCTACAAGGAGGCAACAGGAGCCAAGGCAGGGTGTGAGGGAGGGGCTAACAGGTCTGGCAGGCAATGGGTCTTTTGCCTCAGTGCTTTACATAAACAGACTGCCTAGGGGGTGGGATAAGCAGTGTCAGCCCTTGCCCTCTAGGAGACTGTGTGTGAATCCCCACCAGTGGCACCATTGAGGGGATCACAGTGGCAGTTGAAGGTGGCACTCAGTCTATAGTTGGAATGTTTCAAAGGGTAATCGGTATGATTTATGATGGGTGGCTCTTCTAAGGATCAGAGAAAATCAGCATTGCTAAATCCAGGGTCCTGTTTCTTTCTTTTCTCATTTCCCTCCTCTTCCTCTTCACCCTCTCTTTTTCTGGACCTCCTCCCCAGACTCCTCTTTTGTTCTTTGAAATAACTTTATGTAGTGCAGGCTGGCCAGTGACTTAGGCAGATGGCACGAGCTTCTCATTCCCCTGTCTCCACCTCTCTAGTGCTGGAATCACAGGAGTGGGTTGTTGTTTTCTATTGTGAGGGTATAATCTAAGCAGAGCCTGACGTACTCATCAGACTTAACTCCCTATTTGTACCCCAATGCCAATGAGCATAGAGCAACCGTTGTCAAAACCAGGATCTTTGATTTTAGATAACAGTGGGGGGTTCTTATATCATCCTGTGATTGACAGCCCTGTTAAGTTTGGGTGATCTACAATGCCCTGTGCAAACACCAGGGGGAGGGACCTGCTGGCTTCACCCCTGACTATTTCAACAGGAATGGCAGTTTTATTGTGTTAACGGAGACAGCCTCTTTAAATTATCTGTGTGTATAACCTAAGAAAAAAACAATATTCTGTCTCCTCTGAAAAATGCAACAAACCCCCAGGGTGGCATTTGTCACTTTAAGACAAATTACAGCCCCCTCCCTGATCATGACCATAATTGTCTGGTACCCGTAATCCCAAAGCTGGCCACCACGCGGCACCCGCACTTCTGAATCCGAGGGGAGGCTTTCTCAGGCTCAACCCTGAAATAAAATTTAAAAATAGGAGCCCAAGGCAGCACCCCTGACTTCTTGCTGTTTACATACACAAACAATTATACCAAGAGCTCAGGAAGGGATTTGCATAGGGATCTATCAAGAAAAAGCCTGTCTTTCTATGAGTCACCTTTGCTGCTCAGGGCTCCCCCCCAAACTCCATTTCTACAAGATCTTCCTCATTGCTGCAGCCCTCTCCCTCTTCCCAGTCCTT
Source organism: Dicrostonyx torquatus (assembly GCA_028555095.1). Lineage (NCBI taxonomy): Eukaryota > Metazoa > Chordata > Mammalia > Rodentia > Cricetidae > Dicrostonyx > Dicrostonyx torquatus. The sequence continues at coordinate 1,126,132 of JAQHUG010000238.1, read as the reverse complement.
TTCTTCTTTTCTTCCTCCATCTCCCAGTGATCTTTCTAAATCAAGGCTTCTATCATTCTCCCCTTCAAATTTATTCACCCCTTTGTTTATAGAATAAAGTCTGCAGGTCAGTGTCCTTGAGAACCTTGGCCAAGCTTGCTTTTACATCAGTATTGCTGGCCCCTCAGCCCCCGCTGCAGTTCGGCCTGTGTTCTGAAGACCTTGGGTATGCCTCGGGTGCTTTAGCAAGGGTCCAGCTTTGCCTTGTTCCGTGCTGCCCCTTTGCCTGGAATGTTCTTCCTCTTCCCTCTGGGCTCTTGTAAGTCTTTTCTATTTATAATAATATGCAGAAATTATAAGCAAAATAATATGCACACATTATGTGTATAATAAGCACAACTGCTTAAGAGTCCACTTTCACTTCTATCCTCTGAGTTTGGCTGCGCTGGTGCTCGGGTGCTGCCGGAGAGAAGCTGTGAGGTTCTGTGAGAATTCCGAGAAGAAACAACTGAATGAGGTTTTGAGGAATGCTGCTCTCTACAAACCCTGGGCTATGCTGCAGTTTTCCCCAGATGGTAAACCAAATCACCCATCTCCCATGAAGGGCATATCTGACTTCCTGGCATTAACTGTGGGTTTAACATGTTTTGGATAGCAGGGAGAAACGTAATTAAATTACCAGTGTGCTATAAAGTTTCACTCACATATGTGCTAAATAAATAGCTCAGTTATTGTCTTCCCTTCCTTGTCTCCCTAGTGCAATTTAAAAGCGTTTACTAGTTCCGGTATAAAAACAGAGAGCACGAGGAACATTTTGCTCTTGCTCTGACGGGTTTGAGGGTTCCTGGAGTTTCTGTCCACTCTTTAGTGAGGTACATCACAACCATAGGGAAACGTGCGGATTTTTGCCTTCTGCTCACGACTGATTGGGACTCAGAAGGATGCCGTGTCTGCAAGACACGTGCATGACTATATATCTGCAGGAAAAAACTGTGAACCCTAAGTGCTATTGGGGTGAAGAAATATTCTTGTCACAAGAGAATGTCAATAAAAAGTGGAGACTGTGAAATTTTAGATTTTAGAGACAGATTTTAGATATCTCCAAGGAAGAAACATGCACACTCCAGCTTCTGGATTAGAGCACAAATGGTCAGGAGACCCAGAGTAATAGCTGTCTCTTGACTGAACACTCTAAATAGGCAGAAACATCCTGCTGGGAACCAGGCTGATGGACAGGTTGGTGGGGGAGCAATGTTTACATAAAACTAGGTGGCACCATTAAGGTGTCTTCCAAACAAACCCCAGAGAACGTGAACCTTAATTCTTCAAGACAGGAAACCAAAAGACAAGTAGGGACAAACTCCTGTCCTGGAGCCTACTAGGGAGTGTCACCCTACCACAAAGGGAAAGAGGCCTTTCCTTGCTCTCCAGCGTGGGAACAGCGCAAGTCTGCAGCAGGTCTCAAAGGAGCCCCCTAGTGGGCAAGCAAAGCACAGCATTGACGATACCAAAGGTGTCTTGGTGGCCACTTTGTGGAAATGAACATGGGCACGGGGAGTAAAGAGAGCAGGGCCAGCTAGGGTTCTACTCGTTTTATTGGTGTCCAAAAAAATTTGAAGTTTGTCTTCCTGTTTGAGGGTTATGGAAGCATAGGAAATTTTAGAAAGACAAAACAGGAAGAGCATCCCCTTGAGTGCTGCCCAGGCTGGGGAATGCTGCACTGGGGGAGAGTAGGAGAAGTATCCCATTATCATCATCACCAGGCCGTGTGACTGTGAACTATATGGAGAGAGAACATGTTACTCATTTTGTTTCCCTGTACACCTCAAATTTACCTTTCATGCCTCACAGTTTGTATGTTCTCAGACTCCGAAAATAGGTGTGCGTTAAGGAGTATGAAGAGCTGAGCATCCCCTTGTGTGAACCGAGTTTGTCCACGTGGTGTTTGGTATAGGTTAAGTCACCTATGTTTTGGTGGTTGTTCTTAATTTGCTGTGTTTTATTGTAAGCACCCAGTCCCAGCCCTTCCCACATCACCATCAATGAAATGGTTCTGAGAGGCAATGCATTTCAGATAGGGACAAGTACAGAAAACACATGCATCCAGAAATGGAACCTTAAGGTTAGTTCACATGGCCAGCCTCAGTGTTCATTCACGTAGATGAAAACTAAAGACAGAGCTCGAGTGATAACTTCGTTAGGACCAGCAAGTGTTGCTTCCCCTGAGTACCTTGGGGATGGTTTACCATTACTGGTGAGCTATGCAGAACTGTTGCAGGGCACCTGTCATTGCAAAAATCAACAGAAAAAGAAAACAAATCCACACTCATTTTTAGGATAATAGGAAATGAGTTGACCACCTTTTCTGATTCCCGAACACTTCTGACATTTCTAACTTCTAGCCAAGATGAGTCCAAGGGCATTTTCAGCTTAAGGCTGGGGACATAAAATATGCAGATTGCCCAAGATCTTCCACAGTTATTGAAGCAGTAATTGTGTGCTAAATATGGCTTATTCTGTGGCTTCCTGAACCTCAGTAGCCACTGCTAATTCCTGAGGAGCACTTTCCTCAGATGCCAGCACCGTTCACAGCTGGTTTCAGAGCTGCTCTCTCCCAGACTTCTTGACCAGGCAGGCACTGTGCTCTAGTGACTCATGCTGTCTTAGGTCTAATAGCATGGGCCTATTTCATGTCTTCATGTTGGAAGAAGCCTCTGAACATCTGCTCAAACAAAGTCCTCTCTCTCTAACCCTTTAAGGGATCCATTTCTTTGGTTGGGAAGGTGGCTTAGGAAAGAACAAGGACCTGAATTGTGTTCCCCAGCATGCACCTAAAAAACCAGGCAAGGTGGATCACACTTGTAATCTCTGTGCTGGAAAAATAGTGATTGGAAGCTAACCAAGGCTTGCTGGTGAGCACGGGGTTCAGTAAGAGACTCTGACTCAAGAAAGAAGGACAAGAGAGCTATTTAGGAAGACATCCAACACTGATTGCTGACCTCCACATGAATACAGGTGCACACATGCATGCTTGTGCGTGCGTGCACACACACACACACACACACACACAGAGGGGTGGGGCATCTCATAGTCTTAGGCATCTTTTGAGGTACAGGTCTGGAATAGACCCCTTATATCTTCAGGGACTCAATGTCCTCACAAACAGTTGGTTTGTATATGTGTCTTCTAAAAATTGTTTTAAAACTTTTTAGTTAATACACAAGAAAAATAATGAGTTTTAGTAAACCTTTTTCAAACATTTTCACCCCTGTTGCTTAGTCTGGGCCTTCCTCTGCTCTGCTCCCACAGTTGTCCTTTGGCTCCTCCATAGATCTCCTTCTTCTTTCATGGTGTGTGTGTGTGTGTGTGTGTGTGTGTGTGTGTGTCTGTGTCTGTGTCTGTGTCTGTGTCTGTGTCTACAGGTTCAACCTATCAGAGAACACATACAATGTCTATCATCTGTCGTTCCCTACTCTCGCTGACTTTAGATTCCCTTCTCTCTCCATTTGTCTTAGTTAGGGTTTCTGTTGCTGTGAAGAGACACCATGATCACAGCAGCTCTTATAAGGGAAAACATTTAATTTAGGGCTGGCTTATAGATTCAGAGGTTCAGTCTATTATCATCGTGGAGAAAATAAGGTGGTGTGAAGGCACAAATGGTGCCGGAGAAAGAGCCAAGAAGTCCTACATCTGGATCTGTGGGCAACAAGAAGAGAGAGAAAGAAGTGAGAGAGAGTGTGTCTATGGGGCCTGACTTGAGTATCAGAAACTTCAAAGCCCCTTGACACTCTTCCTCCAACAATACCACACTTATTCCAACAAGGCCGCACCTCTTAATAGTGCTATTCCTTATGAACCTATGGGGACAATTTTCATTTAATTTACCAAGCATAGACCTTTCAATTTTTCATGTTTTCATGTTTTATACATTGATTCCTTAAAACAAAAGACCCCAGAAGCCCGATTCTAATCCTAAGTCAGTCTGTGTTAAGTAATTCACTTTGATTCTCCTGTTCCTGGAGAGAAAAGGCATTGACCATGTCCATTGGTTCCAGTTGCTGTGTAATGCAGAGTCATCCTCCCAATTTAGTTGTCACAAACAAATAGTCGAACTTCAATGATCTTCTCTAAACACTGAGAACTGCATGAGAGAATACTATAAATTTATTCAACGATCAAACATGACATGGAAAACTGAAGAGGAAAGCAGTCCATCCTCTGCTCATACCCATTCTTTGAACTGTCTCTTCTTACTCTGTCCCAACTATTCTTTTACTATTCCTTTCTATTTAGACAATTCTTCCAGTCACTCTTTTAGGGTAGGTCATCGAGTGGCGAAGTCTCTTATTTTTCCTTCAACCTTCAATGTCTATACTTTTTTTTTCTCATTCCTGAAAGATAATTTCTTTCTGGACACGGTACTGGTTGACAACGATTTTCAGCACTCTGGGAAACTGGGAATCACTTCGCTCTGGTTTCCTTGGTTTAGACCCGATATCATTTGAACTAATTTCGTGCAAGGGGTAGATGGGGCTTCGCTTCTCCTACTTTCAAGACATTTTTCTTTGTCCATAGCTTATAGACTCTGACTAGTGATATGTGCTGGCGGGCATGGAATTCTGTGGGATTTGAGCCTCAGTTTCTTGGATTTGTAGTTGTGTGCCTTCTGCCCACTCTGGCACATTATTTTTTCTATGATTTATTTAAACGCTTTCTCATCCTGACTTTTTTTTTTCTTTTTAAATCCTGATATTCTTTCTTTTCTCTTTTTGGGCTTTTATGACATGGGTGAGCTCTTTTATTATAGTGCCACCAGCCTCCAAAGTTCTGTTCTCCTTTCTCAGGTTGTTTTCTCCTTTGATAAATTTATTTTGACTCCAAATTCTTCCTTTATTTTTTCTTTCTTCTCCATTCCACTGCTGGAATGGAGTATTTTAAAATCACTACATTCTAAATTTCAGTGTTTATATTTTGGGTGTAAAATTCTGTCATGGATTATATTTACTTGCTGAAGCTTTCTGCTTTGCTGACTTTGCATTTTCATTTGTTTTCATTGTGTTGATAATTTTTTCTAAAAGCATTTTTACAATTACTGCTCTAAAGTTCTTGTCAAACAACAATTCAACCATCAGTGTCATCTTGATGTTGGCAACTCTTCTTTATCTTTTAAACTTAAGTCAAGATTTTCCTGGCTCTTGATATGACAAATGATTGTCACTTCAAACCTGAACACTTTGGTTATTATTTTATAAAATTCTTAGTCTTGCTATGCAAGCTTCTTGACACGACTCCAGTGGGAAAAGGAAGGTGTAGTTTATTGCTTTCAGGTGGGTATAAAGTCTGAGATGCCCAGTTGGCCTACACTGATAACCAGCAGGAAGCAGGTTCCTCTTCATTATTAATGGTTGAGGTCAAAGGTCAGGATCTCCACTCTGCCTCTTCTGATACCACTGTTCTGTGCTGTCAGTCTTCAGGGTTCCTATTCCTTTTGCTTTTCTATGTAACAGTTTTCTTAACACACACACACACACATGCACACATATATACACACCAGGAATTAACCCATCTCCATTATTTTATATTTTACCATGAGGCTCATGGCCTACCAGCAAGGTTTCAGTGTGTCTGTCTCTGGCTCTACGGTTTCTCTCTGACTCTGCCTCCTTTCTCCCAGCATTCAGTTTATTTTTCCATGCCTAACTTTACTCTACCCTATCACAGGCCTAAGACAGTTTCTTTATTAACTAATGGTATTCACAGCATACAGAGGGAATCCAACATCAGTACCGCATGCTATTCCCATCTGCATTAAACTTCTCCAATCTGTTTCTGATAATCCTATCTCAATAGCCTCCCAGTGATGCTCAAACACTGACTCTCCTGGGTCTTTTTCAAGGCTGACTATCACATTTGTTGTAGTTTTTATTTATCTCTTATTTATTTCATTGGCCATCTATAAAGTGTTATTTTAACATGTGTAACTGACAAAAATTTTTAACTTGTACTCCTAACTGCATTTCCTCTCTAAGTTTTGTGGTTTGTTTTGCACAATATTTTAGAGCCCAGTGATTATAAAGAACATATATCTAGCAAAATAGATAGGTGGACAAATTTGTGTTTCTCCTGTGCCTGACACTGCTCAGGGAGCCAAGAACCAGAGACTGAATAGGCCATGGAGCTAGGGGAAAACCAACTACTGCCGCTCTGGTAAAAAAAACATAGCCATAAAACGACATTTGATGACACTCTAGTGTCTTGCTCAGCCATCATCAGAGAAGCTTCCTCTTGCAGGCACGGGAGCAAATACAGAGACCCACAATTGGACTGTGTGCAGACAGGGAGAGGCTTTGGAACATTTAGTCTTAAATGGGATGTTTCCATCAAATCCCTCCTCTCAGTGCTCAGGGAGCCATGTGGAAGAGGAAGCAACAAGGTTAGAATAGAAGAGTCAGAGGTGATGGATGACTCCAAGGAAAGAGGGCCTTCCAGACACAACAGGGTTGACACACATGGATTGCAGCGACTGTGGGAACATGCACAAGGCCTGCACAGCTTGCACGTGCTGAGGGGGGAAGTGGACACATCTAATCAAAAGCTATCTGCAATTGACATAGACTTACAAAAGAAAAAAATTACTTTTCTCCAATACTATCTCACTCAAGGGTGGGTCCATTGCCGAGCAGTAGATGGCCAAGACAAAACAAACTCAGTGGTGTTTTACAGCCCTTTTTGTCTCATATTGATTTGTTAGGGCAGTTTTGTTTGCTTCACTGATCTTTTGTTTTTATGTTATGCTTTCCAATTTTGTGTGTGTGTGTGAGAGAGAGACTGAGAGAGGGTTTCTTATGTTTTTTTCCTTCTGTTTGTCTATTTGTTTATTTAAGGGGGGTCATGGAATTGGGTAGGTGGAGTCTGGGAGGAGTGGAGAAAAACATAATGAGAATATATTGTATGAAAAATTTTTCAATAAAAATTGTGTTCTTGAACCATTCAGAATCATGTGTTTCCCCATATGTTTCAATATGAGCTACGCAGAACTACATATGAAGAGTCTTTCCAAAAGTCTTCAATGTGGTTCTTAAGCCTTGAGATCCAGCCTCCAAGGTAAAGAGAAACAGTGAGATAAATATCATAGTCAACCACACATAGGTGCACACACACAAATACACATATTCAACACACACATACACATGTGCACACATATGCACACAAGCAACATAGAGGCAAGAGAGGAGGAAATACAAGAAAGTTAATATGACAGAATGCTATGGGTTTTCAGTAAAATCTTATCATTTTCATATTGTTACTATTAACGATTTAAAAAATAATGTGTTAGACTCTAACATGTTAGAGTTCATTTCTAGTATCTAACGTTAGAGAGATTAGAATATCTGCTTGCTTTTATAGAAACTTCAAGTCCTAACTTCTAGAGTCTGTTAGGACTTGGTGTCCATCTATCCTGCTTGTATCAATGGACATAGCCCATTTTCACTGTCCTTGATTTCTGTTATACAAAGCATTCTTAGGTACCTGTGGCCATCTTTGGGATTCCTCGCATTCCTCTTGGATAAGAGGCTTTCATTGTGTGCCCTTCTCTGACCTCATAAGGGAAACCAAGCATAACTTTCTTACTTAGACTTTTTTCCCCTTTGAAGAAAGTAACAATGATATCAAAGAAAAAAATCTTTAGAAAGTAAATAGAGTTTTGCTTAATGGTTAGGAAGAGAAAGGATGTTGGACACAGGGGGAAAGAGCCAAAGACTAGCATAGATGAATAGCCCAAGGGGAAAGGCAGAGCCTAGAAAATGACTCTAAGATGCATATGCCCAAATCCTGCCTTTTGTGCAAAACTGGGCACGGTTCTCCCAACAACTTGACAACTTGGAGCTGTTGAAGCCATGCCAGTACTGAGAGATGGATGGGATCCTGAGCTTCCAGACACAGAAACAGCGTATAAACCTGCTCTTGCAACGATAGCAGATAGATGGGGGAAAAAGTCTGGGAGAATTCACTGGGCATCAAGGAGGGATTACAAGCCTTTTAAACTTTCTTTTCTAGCATTTTCTTCTCCTTCTATTTTTCACTGGAAGAGGTGATTAACTGTTACACATCCAGGAATAGTTTAAGCTAAACATAGCAAAGCTGGCAGGCATTGCTATAAAATAGAACTTGGGTGTGGGAATGCTGCCTCTTAGTCATAATCCTTCCCTGGGCTAAAGCAATGTCAAAGCCATGAACTCAAACAAAGGTCAACCTTGGGAATCAAGTGAAATATCTGACAGTTTTATTTAACAGAAAAAAAATTATTTTCATGGATAAACAACTTGTCTTGAGTAAGCAGGATGTTACCTTTAATAATAATGATATTTTTGAAGGTCAATGGAGCCATTACTACATCCTCAGAATGACTGTGTTCCAATTCCTGATTTTATGAATGAGGATTACATAAGTGAGTGGCCCAAAGTCACACAACTAGTTGGTGTATGTATGACACCCAGCTCAGTGTCTTTTCTCACTAGAGTGTGTATATTCTTTCACTTTAAGTTTCTTTTCCTCTTAGATACTGGTCAAACATGAAGACAAAGAGCACGACTAGAAACCAGAGTTTGAAATGACAAAGAAGAAACCTTGCGAAACTGGGTAGCTTCTTAGCAGTCAGGTACAGCTGGAAAGGGGATACATTCGACAGGGTAATCAGAGTCTTTACTGGGGGCAGAGGGTGGCCATTCTGTGGGTGGTACGACCTAAGGCAATGCTCAGAGATCATCCTGGTGTGTCACAGGCATTCAGTATCTGAATGCATATGTGGTCATATGCACAGAACCAACATTTATTGGCTACAGGCATTATTGAATCATGTCAGAAAATAATAATTATAGGATATGTACATTGGGAAGGAAACCCTGGATCCATACTGAGTATAATAGAAAAATCAACCCCTCCTACCCCTAGTCTTCCTCCAGTCTATCCTGTATGGGATGCCATGGATTTTTTTCAAGTAAATTATCCCCTGAGAAATTCCCATTTTTAAATTTTGAAATCATAGTTTGAAATACTTTCAAACCTGTATAGAGGTTTCAAAAGTCTTTAAGAATCCCCATATGCTTCTAACTGAGGTTCCTGAGATGTTAGCATTCCTTTGCCTCCTTCAGTCACTGGCACCTATGTCTGTCATAAGGCATCCTGACCCTAAATCTCTCAGCTCGCATCTCATGAAACAAGGGCATGGCTTTCTATAATGTTTACACTGTTGTCAAAACCAAGAAATTAGTGTTCATGCAGTTGTTGCTCTGTTCCAGTCTACAGGCCAATCCAGACCTTGCCAATTGTCACACTAATGTGCTTTAAATATTTATCTTGTACAGACTCTAGTTCAGCATAACAGGATGCAGCTAATTTTATCTCTTCTTGTGGAAGACACTTCCAGACTATCTAAAAATCCTCTTTGTCATCAGACTTTGCTTCTTTGTCTTGCATTGATTGGAGGTTCTTGCCTAAAATGGTTATTACTATACTTGGTGCCAAGGTGACCATTTCCTTAGTCCATGTCTCTGTACTTGCCTGACATACTTCTGTATGTTAGATTTCTTTGTTGCTCGTTTATGTAAGCATGTAGGTGTAGACCAATGGATTCTTGCTAAATTCTAGGGGTTATTGTCTGTAGGATGCAAACTTATTAGAGGTCTAAGTTGTCCACGGTTGAGCTGCTTAAAGCTTCACCTGTCTCCTCAGCAGGTCCCTACATTCTGGTAGCATATGTCCACCTTCTGGGCCAGCATATTGTTCCAGGCTCATCCTTTACTTTGCCAGCTCTACTGTTGGTATCAGTCAGCTCTTCTAAGAACCCCAATTTCCTTTAGAAGAGAACAGTGGTTAAAAGCTAGGATGTGGGTGCTAGGGTGTTTGTTTGTATTAAAAAAATCTCTATATGACCCTTTTAGAAACACTGCCCTTCAAATTTCATTTCAAGGAAATTTTCTGGGCCCTTTCTGTGAGATAGGCTGCATCTTCAATTTTCCCAACCTTAGACCCAACCTCCTGTCTTCATGGAGAACACATCTTCTTCCTTTTCCCCACTCTTTAGTAGTATTTTTTTCCCAAATGGCTGCAAATATATGAGCTAGATTTCCCCATTCTTCCTTTGTGTCAGTGCCTATAGCAACCAGGAATTAAAATCCAAACTGGGAAATTATAACCCATGAACTCAATCGTCAGTTGTAGCTGACAAAAACAGCTTAAGGAAGGAGTTGATTGTTTTGGCTCATAGTCCAAGGGTACATTCCATCATGGCGGAGGAGCCATGGTGACAGCAAGAGGAGGCAACTGATGACTTTATGTCCAACACCTGGAAGCAGAGAGAGATGCACTCTGGTGCTCAGTGCAGTTTCTTTTTATCCAGTCCCAGAATCTATGATTGTGCCACCCACATTCAGGTCTTCTCTTCCTCAGTTAAACCCTTCTGGAAACGTTGGCATGGACATACAGGTTATCAGTGAGGAAAGACAGTTCTACACTGTCACCTTCATGAAGCAAAGCATTTCCCTCATCTTTTATGTCCTTCAATGAAGACAGACTGAAATTTTTAACTTTAATGCTGAAGGAGAATTTCAGTATTTTGAGGCCAAGTTGGAGGCTTTGCTAAAAAAAATTAAAATAGGCTTAAGCACAAGGGTGGAGGAGGTGAGGTATTCAAGATGTGAATAAGCACACACCTGAGAATCTGGGTATGGCCTTCTCTGACATTCCAAGAAAATCATAGGCCTACAGCTGAGAGAGGAAAAGGGCCAATGCGGTGATTAATTATCTGGAATTCTTCCTTCTCTGCTCTTAAGGGGCTTCAGTTGCATCCCTGAATGAGGGTCTTCTCTCCATCCTTAGGTCCTCCAATTTTCCTCTGTCTCTCTATCCTGCCTCCTACCCAGAGGTTTACTTCCATGGTGATTACAAATCTAGTCAAGTCAACAATGAAGATTAAATGTGGCATTTCCTTGAATGTTCTTGGGATAGAATGAAATAAGGTATATGAAACTGAGGTGTTCCTGAAAATTATACATATTAACCAGAATGAAACATTATCTTCTGTTGCCTGAAATTTCTATCCTGCCCAATCCTGCAGCTGTTCCATCCAAAGAAACACACAGAGGTCTATATTGATCATAAACTAGTTGGCCTATTAACTCAGGCTTCTTATTAACACTTATATCCTACATTAACCCATAATTCTTGTCTGTGTCAGTCACATGGCTAGGTACTTTTCATCAGTGAAGCATTCTCATCTTGCTTCCTCTGTGTCTGGGTGACGACTACATACTAAGTCTTTCCTCTTCCCAGAATTCTCCTATTCTCATCACCCTGTCTCTACTTCCTACCTGGTCACCCCTTGTATACTTTCTGCCTGCCTACTGGCCAATCAGCATTTTATTAAAACAACACATGTGACAGGGCACAAGACCACTGTCTCACAGTACTTCCCCCACTTTTTTCTCAAAACAAGAACTCTAAATTGTATCTCCTTTGTTTAGCTTTTTCCATGACTATTATCCATAACAACTTGTAAACAATATTATAAACAAAGGCAAACATCTATAATCCATTTTTGGGGGGAATGTGGGTATAGTTTTCTAGTCTATTTCCTGCTGATTGGGGTTCTGATAATCTTATAGGGACCTAAGAAAATTTAGGATTATGGTAAAGTCCTGAATGGAATGTTCTGTGAGGCTTGATCATCTCAGCTAGCGGTCTTAGGCTGTTCTGGATATAGAACTCAGAGGAAACTCCAACAGAGGTCCTCTGAAATGTTGAATCATCTGGGCCATCCACTCCTATCAGAGATTTTTCAGGACATATTCCTTGATCGAATCTGATTTTTCTTAGCCCAGAATGAATCCACAGCTTCTCATTTCATGTGGAAACAAAAGCAAAACATCTTCTACAAACTAACATATTTTTTGACTTAAATTTTGAAGTCAAGGCATTTTCAAAATACATATGTTGGATTAATCCAGCAGCATTTATAATCCAGTGTCTTTTAGTAGCTGTTGCTTCTTCCTCAGCAGTCATACAATTCAAAGACAACACAATAATATACAGTATTCAGACTCTGTGTATTTTCCATCTTTATATTGCTTTATTTTAAACTCTATTTCTTTTATTTTTATTTTTAATTTTTGGATTTTTGAGACAAGGTTTTTCTGTGTATCTTTGGCTGCACTGGAACTCACTCAATAGACCAGGCTATCCTTGAACTCACAGCCTGCCTCTGTCTCCCAAGTGCTGAGATTAAAGGTGTATGCTATCACACCCAACTTCTCTCTCTTTTTCTCTCTCTCTCTCTCTTTAAGGACCTTATCCTTTTTCTTTTCTCTCCCAAGCCTACATACATTTTAAACACATTGAAAAGAAAACAGTTTTGATATTTTCTTCATCTTTGAATCTATTTTTACTGTATATCTCTTTTTCTGACCACATGAGTCTTTAATTTCCTAAGTGATATGGCTAGAATTAAAGCCATGGCTTGACAGCTGGGTTCACCCCATTCCTTAGCTTCCTGAGAGTCTAGCTTCATGGAAGAGGTACTGGCAAGAGCCATGTTTATTGCCAGAACTCTATGGAGTTTCAAAGTCCATGGTACCACCAAGAAGCATGCTGTTGGTTACTCATAAACACCATTTAAGTTTTTGCTGGTGGGTCCTCTTAAAACATCTGCAAGGTTTTTGCAGATAAAGTTGAGTCAAAAAACATCTTTTAAATGAGACATGCGTGCCTCTAGCAAACAGAGCCCCCCTGAGAAAGTGCTGCTAGCAAGAGGCCATGTGTAATTCTGTTCTTTTGTGTTTAGAATTACTTCCCAAACTCTCTCAGGTTTTAAGTAGATTTAGCTGTCCATGTTGGTGCCATTTGTTGCCTAAGATTTCTGTCCCACCCAGTTCTGCAGTTGTTCCATCTCTAAGAAACATACAGAATCTAAATTAATCATAAACTGTTTAGTCTATTAGTTCAGGCTTCTTATTAACTCTTACGTCCTACATTAACTCAATTCTTGCCTGTGTCAGCCATGTGGCTTAGTAAATTTATCAGTGAGGCATTCTCATCTTGCTTCCTCTGTGTCTGGGTGACGACTGCAGACTAAGTCTTTCTTCTTCCCAGAATTCTCCTGTTCTCATCACCCTGCCTCTACTTCCTGCCTGGTCATTTTCTGCCTGGCTACTGGCCAATCAGCATTTTATTAAAACAATACAAGTGACAGGGTACAAGATCATTGTTTCACAGCAATATTCTTTTTAAAATATGGGTGCAACAAAGCCTGACACATTAACTTGTGGTGGGACCAAGCCCTTCCTCCTGCATCAAGACTGAGCAAGGCAAAGGGAATTGGCTCTAAGAAGCCAGATAATGCTCCAGGGACAGATCCTGATCCCACTGTCAGTGGCCCCTCAAACTAATTTGCCAGACTTTGTTGATTCTCCATGGGAGGCCTTATCCTTACATAGGAGTGGGTGTGCACCTGGATGGGGGTTGAGAGGAGAGGGAGAAAGGGAGGGAGGGGGAAACTGTGGTTGTTATGTAAAATGGAAAAAATTATAAAAGAAAGAATATGGGCATAGGAAGGGAGAAAAGAGACTGATGGGTGTGAGTAAAGCTAACTGTTTCCAAGTTTGCACGTATATTCATGGCTTGTTCCATAGTTTCAATCATTTGCAGGAGCCCAAAAAAGACTTATCTGAGCTGACACAGGATTTGATGGCACTGCCATGCTAGCAAGTCCTATGCCTTGCATATTGTTCCCACTGTTGCTGCTAGCCCATATGGTAGCTATGTCCCATGAACTGGACAGAGGTGCCTTAATAATCTCAGACTCGTAAGTAATTAGTTGGTAATTTTCATTCACTGTTCATTAATCTAATTTAGTCACATGACTGTAGTAAGCCACATTGGGGTTAAGAAGTTCTCTTTAGCAAGATATTAAGGGAGCATGGGAAACTTTGACTAACATGACTAATGCCAATTCAGCGCCTTATAGTTGCCTAGATATTAGAATTAGTGGTACTTTATACATTAGTGGTACTAGAATACTAGTTCTTACCCTGTGTAGCCTCTTAGATGCTATGAAATCTAGTAGCTTTCATGGAAGTTTGAGGATAGTGTCAGGGTTCCTTCCTTCATGAAGTGTAAAATCAAAGTTGATTGTCATAAAAACAGTCTGTAAATAGTAAATAAACCCAGAAGCTAGTGTACCCCTAGGAACTTATGTCATGCCTGTCGTGTGTGTGTGTGCGTGCGTGTGTGTGTGTGTGTGTGTGTGTGTGTGTATGTGTGTGTTAGGGCAGCTATGTCCTTAACTGCTGTCATACCCTCACTTTTTCATCTGTGTGGACCTGAAGTTTCTGTATATGCTGTGTATGTTTGAGTCCTGGTGGTCCCTTTGGCTCTTGCTCTGGTGGCTACCTTCTCTAGGAACCTGGCCATGTCCATGTCCTGTCGAACTAACTTGTTCTACCCAGGAGAGTTAATTATCTATTTCAAGCAAGAATTGTACTTAGGCCAATGCCCAGGGTCCACACCCTCTCACTTTTCATGTCATCCTGAGCCACGGAAATGTTCTGTGTCAGATCCCATGACTGCTGCACTGGTACTGGAACTTGAGCCCAAGGTCAGCTACAGTTGGCTGGGCTGTCCCTGAAACTCCAGCCCTTGACGACACACCCTGGTTTCCTCTAGTCACAAACATCATCCCTAGCCAGCTAGAGTCCTTTCCTGAACACTCATGCTGCTCCTGCAGTCACTGCCTCTCTGGTTCCAAGTGGGGAATGCACTTCTAGTGGAAAAAGGACAAATGAGAGAAGGGCAGTCCTTGCCTGTGGAACATTAAACCCCATGCAAGGCTTAGCACTTGCTCTATAAACAAACCACTTAGGCTCCCTCCAGACTTACCTCACACACTTCTGTCCACACACATTACAGTCCAGCCACACCAAGTGATCTGCAGCGACTTAACTATCAATATACCAGGCTCTGTCACACCACAGGTCTTTACATGATCTAATCATTAGACATGGCTCATTTTCCATGTCCTACTTTGACTAGCTGATTCTTATACTTTTTTCACTGTCAGGCCTAAAGCTCCCTCTCCCCTTGTATTTGCCCCTATTTTCTTTCTCAGTGCAGTCTGACCCTCTAAATCCCACTGAAGTTCTGCTATCCCCTTGGGATTCTAGTGACTTCATCATGTCACAACTGTGTTTGTACGTGTTTTCGCTGTGAGCTCAAATCACAGGTCATGTTTACACACATTGCATGTCTGGTTCAGATACTCTTGCTCAGACTGATGTCAGATAAAAGCTTAATAAGTGTCATCTGAGTACAGGTTCTACTGTGATGAGGTGATTGAAGTGTAAACCACCAGGCATATTAGGCTGAAGGGTAAATAGGATCTTCTCTCTGGAAGATGGGAAGATTCAGACCATGATGCAGAACCACCAAGAGGAGAAGACTGGCCGTTTTGTTCAGTTTTTCCCAAACCTGATGACCAGGAGGGAAGCATCAGTGATATCAAGGACAAGAGGCCAGGTTTCCCCTTGCAGCCAGATCATGCTAAGCATGGGCTTATTCTAAGTTCCAGGCAAGCTGAGATTCAGTGCTGCGCACCAACACTTGCCCACCAGACCCTTCTGTACATCCAGCCTGGAATACCCCAACATGGAATTCACCAATGCCCTACCCACCTCCGGATCACTTCCTTATACTACTGCATATCCAGAAGCCTGAGCAGAAACCTGGTGTGATCACGATTTTCTCTGCATCACTTTCCACATCCCATTCTCCATCAAAGCTAGAGTCTTTTGCCCAACCAGATTTGGATTCTGCTGTTTGCATGCCTCTGAATTCATCTTCTCTCCAGTCTGGTACCCCCATCTTAATTCAGGTCATGGCTTCTCCCAGGCTCACACTGACATCATGCCTAGTCTCCATACATGTATGATAATTCTCTTATTTTCCTAAGAGGTGCTACAGGTCTCTCAGTTTAGACAGAATAAAACCTTACTGCCTTGGCATGAACTAGAATTGTCTTCATTATCTGGCCCTTTCATCAGTTGCAGGCTTTATCTGTAAGATACTTTACATTGCAGGTGGCAGAAAACCCTGATATAAAAACCTAAAGCCAGCCACCTCCAAACTGGAAGACTCACATCTCAAATGCATGCAAGCGGCCCCCTTAGAGCACAACAAGAAGCTATTAGAACTTCTTATTTTCTAAAGAAGGAAAGAACATTTACTGATATTTAATAGAACATTCACATGAGATGTAATGCAATTCATACTTACTATAGTTATCTCCTGGTGAGTCACTCAGCCCATCCTCCTCTGCAAGAGGGATTCCCAGAGAAGTGACAATGCAGTCAAGCCTGTCTGTGTCAGTGAATTCCCCAAACATTCTCTGTGCCTCTTTAGACTTTGGAGGGAAAAGAAATGGGTGGGTCTGTACTGAGATAATATTTTCCCTTTATGTCAAAGCATTTTAATAGGTTTATTTATTTGGAGGAGTGCATGCCAAAGCATACACATGGAGGTGAGAAATGACTTTTAGGAATTCTATCTCCTGGCCTTCTTAAGACTGTTTTCTTTAAAGCAAACTTTGATTAGTTTACCTTTTTATGTAGGAATTCCTTCTGTATATGTGTTGCTTTTATTGGATAGGGTAGAATAGAGCTAGGTGGGGAAAACTAAACTGAATGCTGGGAGAAAGAAGGTGGAGTCAGGAGAAGCCATGTAGCCCTGCAAGAGACAGATGCAAGGATGGAAACTTGCTGGTAAGCCACAGCCGTGTGGCAATACACAGATTAATAGAGATGGGTTAAATTAAGATGTAAGAGCTAGCCAATAAAAAAACTAGAGCTAATAGGCCAAACAGTGATTTAAATAATATAGTTTCTGTGTGATTATTTTGGTTCTGGGCAGCCGGGAACTAACAAGCAGCCTCCCCACGACAACCTTATATGTGATTTTCTCTAAGCATCATATTAATGGAATAAAGCAGAAAATTATCTTATTTGGATTTTGAGTGTGCTCATGTGTTTGTGGGTGTGTTCATGTGTGCATTCATACTTATGAATGTGTGTTTGGAGGCCAGAGAACACTGGCTGTCATTCCTCTCATTAGCTACAAGTTTTCTGGTTAGGATAGGCTTTTTGACCAGTGAGTAGAAGGATCCACCTGTCT
Source organism: Dicrostonyx torquatus (assembly GCA_028555095.1). NCBI lineage: Eukaryota > Metazoa > Chordata > Mammalia > Rodentia > Cricetidae > Dicrostonyx > Dicrostonyx torquatus. Next base: position 1,108,936 of record JAQHUG010000238.1, on the reverse strand, counting down.
CTGCCTCTGTAGTGCTGGGTTTACAGGTGTACACTACCACACCTGGCTTTTGTATGTGGTTTGGGGGTATCAAACTTAGGTCCTCATACTCATGAGATAAGCATGTTATTGACTAAGCCATATCCCAAGTCCTGCTTTGTTTTGTTTACATGGTCTTTTTGGAATGTGTGAACTCACATATGATTGATTTCCCCACGGTGTAGGCACGTCATTTTCCAATGTATTTGTGCTATTTTCTAATTCCAGACAGTGGTGCATCAAAGTTCAAATTGCTTCATATTTTATCAGTATTTGATGTCATTTTTTGTAATTTTAGTCCTTCTAGTTTCTAAGTATTTTATATGTGTTTAAAAGGAATATTTTTCTCGTGAATAACGATGGAGAGCACCTTTCACAAATGAATTAGACATTTATGTGCCTCCTTTTGGAGCAGATCTTAAGTGTTTAGTTAATTGGAATGATTTGTTTGTCACTGGTGTGGTTAAGCACACATGAAATTTCCACATCTGGGAGATAAAAGAAGGTGGATGAGGAGTACAGGCCTGGTTTTGGCTCACTGAGACCAAACCAGCAAACATTGGTAGCATTTGCTACCAGCTAGTGAGATGCTGGTTTAGTTGTATTTACTGTTCAATCTCAGCTAGGTCCTAGGTCAAAGAATCTACCACACAAAAGGAAATACAATTCAAGATCAAAATGTCTAAATACCAATATTCTGTTAAAACCATTCTGTCTACCAAAAATCAGTAAGTTTACATTTTAAGAAAGTGTATGTAGAGAGGTCTGACCTAAAGAAAGCAAAGGATAGGAAACCATAAGGATTAGAACAGGTATTTGTGAAATAATAAACAAACAAAAATAGATAAAATAAATGAAAACAGAAGTCAATTCTTTGAAAAGGTCGTGCCATGGTTTGAATGTTCCTTTTGAAGCCTGTGTTTTGAGAACTTAATATCCAGTGCAGCAGCACTGTGTGGTGGAAACATCTGGAGGTGAACATGTCCTGGGAGGGAGTTACATCAATTATTAAAACCATTAACATGGACGTGGGTAATTGACAGAAAGGCTTTGGGTCCTTTCTCCTGTCTTTCTTGTACTCTCTTTTGCCACATACTACCTTCACTGTGTTGGAAGGAGGGGCAGCTTGTCTCCATACCATCAAAGGAAGAATGAACTCTAAACCAAATGAGCCTTTATGATTTATAATTTACTGATGTCTAGTATGGTAGAGACCAAGAATGCTGCTAAGGACAGTGTAATATGGGACCACATTTTACAATAAAATGATTGTATCTAAGTATCAATAGTATTGAAGATGAGAAACATGTTCTAGACTGAAAAAAAAAAGAACGAAGATATAGCTGTCAAAATCAGGAGAGTAAGAAAGCATTGTCAACAGACCTTCATGCAGTAAGAGCACTATGAAGATATGTATGCTACAAACAGACTGATATTAACCAACTTGACAATTTAAATGACGCAGGAAGAATCACAGAGTGAAACTTTCTGGAGAAGAGATAGAACATCTGGATTGGACAGTTATAAGTGAGCATTTGCTTACTCCTGGGAACTATCCCCCCATGAACAAGCTGAGTTTTCAGAACATACCCAGCTGGGCTCTCAGTGTGACATGTCTCATGCAAACTCCTGAGTTGATGACACCTTGGTCTCAGCTAGAGACTCTCTTTTCGGAGATGGCAGGGTCTGGGTGAAAGAAGGTGACTTGGACTATGTTTGAGAAGAGAGCATCTTAGCTCTGACCTCTAGTTACTAATCTCTGTTTCCCAGTGTGCCATGCTCCTGCTGCAGTGACCGTCTGCCTCATCTCATCCCCAGCCAAGTGTGGACTGCAACCACAGAAGCACCACCCTGAAGAAAGCCTTCCTCTTAGGCGGTTCTCTCTGGTGGTTTGTCAAAGCAAGCAATGCTAACACAGCCTTCCACACAGCGTGGAAAGAGTACCTAACTTCAAGGAAGCCAACATTAACCCCCAAACTCCAAACAGACAAAGACCCTATAAGAGCTGCAAAGCAATATTCCTCATTAACCTAGGCTCAGACTCTCAAAGACATTATCACAGCAACATAGAAAAAGGATTGTTGCCAGGTGGTGGTGGCGCACGCCTTTAATCCCAGCACTCAGGAGGCAGAGAAAGGCGGATCTCTGTGAGTTCGAGACCAGCCTGGTCTACAAGAGCTAGTTCCAGTGCAGGCTCCAAAGCCACAGAGAAACCCTGTCTCGAAAAACCAAAAAAGAAAAAGAAAAAGAAAAAAAGAAAAAGGATTGGGATTGTTCACTCTGTCAAAGTCAGATTTTGCCCAGTAATAACACTGATTTAGTATCTAAAAATTAGTCAATGTAATAAATGTCATATTAATATGATAATATAAATAAAAATAAAAACCCATGGCCATATAATTGGATGCATAAAACTCACTTTACAAAATGTACTATTTGTGATGGAAACAATCTGCCATTAAACGAAAATAAAAGAATAATTTCCTCAACTTAATAAAGGGACAATATGAAAAATCTGTAGGTAGCATCATGTTTTTTTGGCCAAAGGACTGTTTTCTCCTTTAAAACTAGGCAAAAATTATTTATTATTTGCTATCATTTATACAACATGCCCTGGGAAGTAAATCTATAAAAGCAGGATGTGGACTCATGTCAGTGATGGTGTGGAAGTAAAAAATGCCAGGCTGCAACAGGCTGTCACAGAGGCGGTTCCAACAGCATGTGATGATTTGAAATACATTTCTATATATTTAGTAGAAATTATTGAATTGTGTAACTAATATGGATTTGTATGGCATTAAATTGCATTCAAAAAAGCTCTTTAAAAGTCACTATATGCAGAGTGGTATGTGCATGTGTGCCCCCTATGTGTGTGTGTGTGTGTGTGTGTGTGTGTGTGTGTGTGTTACTTGTGAGAATTTATGAAGACTTGAGTCCTGGTCCTGGCTTGATCTAAAGTACAGCAGTTACTAAAGAAGCTAAGATGTGGCTATAATCCCCTCTAGTCCCCACGCCAATGTCCTTTTCCTGTGGGAATAGTTATGTTTCTGTGTTTATTTCACTAGGAACTTGGGGGTAATAAAGTTGGAAGATATGGAGGCAAGAAAGGACTTTTAGATGTCTGCATATGTGGGTTATATCTTCATGAATATAGATACAAGCTTGAGCTGGATGCAACTGTGCTTGGGTGAGAAGGGTGTTGCTATATGTATGTCCAGGATGTATTTGGCATGCCTATAAACACACTTAACAAACACCACATTTCTCGCTTGTCTGTCGCGGAGTAATGTCAACAGCAGCATCAACTTTCAGGAAGACTGCCCTGTAACCAATGGATATTTTATTCTATGAAAACCAAACAAAAATAGCACTCATATAAAAGTCAAAACACACTAACCTCCCTGTCTAATCCCTGGCTAATATTTCTGGCTGTGAGTACATGGGGCCAGAATCCGTGCTCTTCCTCTCTCCAGTTTGCCACTTTCTTCCTGATGCTTCTTTCCAGACTAGCTCCCAGCAGACACACTAGGGTGAGGACCTGGACACACACTGTGGTGAGAAATTAAGTATTATAGTCCGAGTTTCCAGAAACAAAATAATTCAAGATAAATTTGACAATAGAGGCAATAAAGCCTCTAACATGCATGATTAGGGGTAAGAGCAGGTGTTTCGTGTTAAGCAAAACTAGATCTCTAGTCAATAGTAAATTTATTTACCAAGACATTATCAGGCAGACACTGTCACCTCCATTTCCTAATGTGGCAACTGAATCTCAGAAGGTAAATATTCAGGGTCATATAAAATAACTGGACAAGAGCCAGAAATGGATTCATTAATGTAGCTGAATTCTTTCCGTAGCCATCATACCTCTCTGTCTCACCATCCGGTTCTTTCTCAGGTCCATCTCTATACTGTATCACCGTTTAAGGAACTTATGACCTTACCATCACACTGAGATGCCCATCTATACCTGAGTGGCTCATGCACCTTAAATCTAGTCCTAGTCCTGGAAAAAATCATGGAAACCAGTTAAAAGTTACAGCACTGCTTAGGCAGCATATTCCTTTGCCTCTTGGTCTCTCTCCTATGTTCCATTATTACATCTTCCTCCTACTCTGCTCTCTTTCCTTTGTATATGTCCCATATGATCACTATTCCCCCTTCAAATATGGCATTTGGAGCTCAGGGCATATTGGAACTCAGCATCATTTTCATGTCTCTCGTTAATGCTTGGCTGCATTATTTGAATAGTTTCCTTGCAATATTAACTTTTTTATTTCTACAGTTAAACAATGTTGACTTTGAAATCTTATATGTGCTGAGATCTTCAAGAAATACTCACTAGGTGACCTGTACTCATTTTATCTAATCACGGATTGCCTCTGTATCTATTTCCCCTTAACTTTGATAATGATTTTATCCCTTTATCTCAAGCCCAAAATCTGTAAAAGATTTTTACAGATCCTTGCAAAAAAATAAGAAAGGAAGGAAGGAAGGAAGAAGAGAAGAAAGAAAGAAAGAAAGAAAGAAGGAAGAAAAAGGGAAGGAAAGAAGGAAGGAAGGAAAGAAAGAAGTTCCCTTAGAAGTCAAAGAAACCAAGAACCGTCCATGTGTGAGCATGGGTTGGTCCAGCATGCTAAAGGTGTCAACACTGTACTTGACCCTCATCTTACTCATCACCAAGCTGCACATTTGATCAGGGAAGATGGTGAGGAACTTGCCCACTCTAAATTTCACCATTGTTCTGGGCTAATGACCAAAGTTACCTAGTCAGATTCTTCCCACCCCTGCCTCACTATTTTGTCCAGTTCTTTCTTTGTGGTAGAAAGAGATCATCTTGCAAACTTTGGCTCTGCACCCACCCCAACATTGAGGTATCATGATTTTTGAAATCTTTTGGGGGACTCAAATTGGCCCTGGATGCTTCACTGCTCCTTGAGCAGAAGGCTTGTCCGAGCATCAATACTGATGGAATTATAAATCGTTCCTGCTGGTGCAGTTTTAGCTAGCTTGTAAAGTTGGATTTTAAAATCCCACAAAATGTTTTAGGGCAGAAAAAATGCCCTCTTTGTACTTTTTTAAAAAGGCACTCAAGTAGTAAGAACTCTGTGATGCCCTTAAATCCCAAGACCATTTCCCCAGCCAGATTCTTCTATTGTAATTCTACCTGATAGTAACTTAATCGGAGCTGGGGTTATTGCTCTAGGACCCACGCAGAAGGTGATTCAGCAAGATGAAATCCGAGCCTGCCTGGCATGCCTGAATTTTAACACACATCTAAAGCACATATTTAGCTGTCACCAGGAGATCTGACAGTTTATGGGAGAGGTGCTATGTATAAAGGACTAGCAGTGGGCATTTCCGGTACACACCCACTTAGAGCATGTTGTGATCTGAGCTCCCCTTTCCCCAGAGTCAGACTCACAGAATGGAAAGGTGTTTTAACCACTGTAATAAAAACCAACAAGTCATCAGTGTAAGCCATGGCTGTGGTTTTCTTTAGAGGACACTTATGCAGGTAAAAACAAGTATGTTCATCAAAAACATTTTCTTTTTTGAGCTTAAACTAGTGCAAGGAATGTTTGACTCCAATTACATCAGAGATCCCAGAACTTCAGTTTCTTTTTTTTTTTTTGGTTTTTCGAGACAGGGTTTCTCTGTAGCTTTGGAGCCTGTCCTGGAACTAGCTCTTGTAGACCAGGCTGGTCTCGAACTCACAAAGATCCGCCTGCCTCTGCCTCTGGGATTAAAGGCGTGCACCACCACCACCTGGCAAGAACTTCAGTTTCTTACCACTGGGTTATCTTATCTGTTGGGCTGTATCTGGACTGGATGAGAAACCTCCTGCTATCTCTCAAATTCTCAACAAGCACCAAACACAAGCACTGCCCTTCACCAAGGCCTTGTAACACAAGCACCCTTAGCTTCTTTTGAGAGATGGGGAATAGGAAGCTAGACAAGACAAGGAAGACCACCTTATCCACAGCAACTGAACAGAACATAGGAAGTGCCGCAATGGTCAGTGGATCCCAAGGCCTCCATCTGTAAAACCCATGTCCTTTACTTTTGGTCTCTGTGACCTCCATTCAACCGTCTCAGGTCTGTGTCTGCCTCCTGCCCTGACCCACACCACGACCATCCCAAAGCTTCTGGTGTTACCACTAATGAAATAGAGTCTTGAGTTTTACAAATTGCCCTAGCATTTTCCTGGACAAGGAGAGACTTTGTCAGGAAACAGACATACTCTCGGGGGTCATCTGGACTTGCTCTTCCCACTTAGCAGCCTGCCCAACCTTTACAAGACTGTAGTCCCACCTCACCATCTGACTATAACCACCTCAGAGACACCCCGTAAGCAAGACCACCTGACCCATAAACTTCAGAATCACGGAAAAGAAAATGAAGTTTTTGTCTTAAGTCACAAAGTGCTGGGGACTTTGTTGTAGTGTAACAGACAATCGGGCTACTTTTAAACTAGAAAACAGATTTCTTTTTTGATAGACAGTGGACTACTTTTAAAAACTAATGTTCCATTTGATTCAACATCTTTTAACAGAAAACTAATGCAGAAGTATTGCCAGTATGCAACACAAAATGTAAAAGCAGGTTTCAAATCTTGAGCTATGTAATTGTTTGGTCATTGAACTGACAGCAATGAAAGCATCAGGAACCTGACCAGGCTCTTCCTCTTACACTGTAATTAGAACAGGCCTATGGTGGGGGAAAGTAGGAAGCGATGGTCAAAAGTCAAGGCTTACGTAGTTCACTGCCTGGCTTTTGACATCACTGATGTGCTTTTGAATTGGATTTTTCAAAGCTTTTACTGGGAACACTAAAGAAAAAGTCTCACCATTGCCCCAGGGTAGAAACAGGGTAACCATATGGGCCTCGAGAGAGCAAAGTGAGTCACATCTTTCTCCTACAAGAGCTTCCTGTGAACATAGCTCCATTGTGCCGGTGAATCCCCTACCTTGCTCCTCATGCAAACCCTCAAGTGAACTCGAACTTCTCTCCTTTTTAATGGCAGGGAAGCTGATGCAGATTGTAGATTCGGAGGGATTGAACTCCATGATGATTCCAGCTTCTGTTTTATCATTCACCAGAATCATACACAAGCAATGGACCAGTGTGGCAACACTGTAGAGCCAACACAACATGAAGAAGGCCTTTGGGGCCTCTCTTTAAGTGGTACCATCTTTTGACATCTCTCTAGGTGGTTTTCCTTCAGTCAAGGAAGGCATTATACCTCCCTCCAGTATGATAGGAAAATCTACCTGAATGTCTTATTTGGCTTCCTGGCTGTGACTTCTTCCTTGCCACACAGTTGCTGACCCATGGGACTGTGCTCTAGCTTTAACAGCCTGGTCTTGATGCCCAATTTTTAAGAACCAAAAGCACTTGGCCTTCGGACTTGCCTCAGCCGGGCACTTGAGGAATTATACTGTGAAGCTGAAAGCTGGGTCTTCCCAGGTATTACAGTGAGTTTAGGCAGGAAGGTGACCAAAAACACAAGAGAGCTGTTAAAACAAACCACAATTCAAGGTTGTGAGCACGCCCCTTCTATCTGTGAGTCTTCCAGCGTCCCACCCCCTTTCCTGCAAAGGGGTCTCTGGTCATAGCCTGCCCATATTCCCCAGGCCCCTCCTTGTCTATCATCTCAACATTTACCCATCTCTATGCTTTCCCTCTCAAAACAACCCCCCCCACACACACACATTCTGCTCCCTGCCTGATTAGATGGTTCCTTTCCTTCTCTTCTCAATGAATTTCTTGAAAGAACATCTCATCTATTACTCATGCCTTACTCTCCCATTCATGTTTCTGGCCACATCTCACTCGACTTCCCTCCCTCTTTCCTCCCTCCCTCCTTCTCTCCCTCTTTTCCTCCCTCCCCTAGTGTCCTCTGACTCCTTTGATCAGTTCTTTGCATCACCCCCTCCCACCGTAGAGTATCTCAGCCTCCTCCTGTTGCCATTGCCTGCAGTATAAATGTGGCTAGCTTTCCTACAAGCTGTTATCCCCAACATGTTACCATGTGACTTTACCCCCACATCACATGACTTAGGGATCTCAACAGTTCCCTTTATTGCCCCTCTTTCAGCCTTCTGCAATTCCTCCTCTCATGGAGCCAGTTCTTTGATACAGGCCTCCTTTGCTTTCTGATCTCAGGTGAGTTTGCTGGCGGTGTGTGGCAGAGGCAAGGACTTCTTATTGGGCAGTACCATACCCTCTCTTTGCTTTTAAACACTAGCCCTGTTGGCAGGCATGGGCATTCTCTGCACCATGTGGGCGGAGGGCTCTTCTCATCCTAAACACACCTTTTCCAATCTACTGATTCTTACAGGGTAGTCTCTTTGACTGCCCTGTCCTTGGGTGCTTACTCGTAGCAATCCTACCTTCTGCCCTCTGCAATTATGAGTTTCACTATCTAACAGGAAGGAGATATTTTTGGAGGGATGTTGAAGGATGAACTTGGGAACACTGTAATTTGGGAGTTTATTTGAGTAGGCAGGGATACATGAATATGGCATTTTACAAATGGCAGTGGGTTGGGTTGCCTCCAGAGGAGCAAGGGGATGGCTTTCACAGGGAGAACTATGGTCAGGATATAGTGTATGAGAGAAGACTCTATTTTAAATAAAAAAGGGAATTTCAGAAAGAATTGTAGTGTTTTACTGGGCACTGACTCAGTTAGGCCTTCCAGGGAACACACTTGGGAATAGATTGAATCTGGGTGGTAGGCACCTCTGTGTGGGCGGCTACCTTGCTCCTGCTCTCTGGCAAACTTCTGCCTCCATCCGTACTTTCTGTACACCCTGCCTAAAGAGTCTTCTTTCTTGATGCCTTTTTACCCAGCAGTCTTGCTTTGCTGGCCATGGCTCATCCCCATTCTTTCTAGCATTTATGACCATTTGCCCTAGGGAATATTCATTTATTTATCCTTAATGAATCTTGGGTGCTTTTGAATGACTCTGGGTGTTATACCATCATGTGATAGTTTAGTGGACTTCTGGTTCTTCACTGGAATTAAACCCTAGGTAGAAGAGTATTGATGTTGCTTTGTTCACTATCTCTGCTGCCTCAAACAGGGCCTGGTTGCCTTAATATGCATTTGGAGAATGAGTGAATATGTGGATGACTATATGGGTGCTATGCCTTCCCCTGAGAATAGGTCATCCCGGTGATAGATCTTAAACTGCCCTAGATAAGCCAAGGCCCAAGGCCAGGATTCACCCCAGATTCTTCTCTCTTTCTACCATCTGTTATAACTGAGCTCTACCTACTCAGTATCTCTGAACTTAGTGAACCTGCCTCACTCCCACTTAAGACCCATATTTTATTTCACAAGATGCAGTCCCACCTTCATGTTAATTTTCTTTAACTATTTCTTCACCTTCCTCTCATCCACCCCACTGTGGTACTCATAGCCACCCCACTACCCTAGAAGGAGCACTTCTTTTGCATGCCGTGTCCAGCTCTTGAGCTGTCATCTATTTCAGCGGAAGATGGCTTCTACTTGTGGGCTCTGATACCTGCCAGCCTGAGGACGCCATGCAGGTTCGTAGCTGAAGGCGACAATTTAGAAAAACAATAAGTGAAAGTTCTGCTCCAGCCTTCCTTTTCATTTGTAGATTGCTCCAGGAAAAGTAGCTATCTCCGAGCTGGTGAAGGAATGCAGGTGTGTGTGCTGGGGGAGGTGCCCTGGAAAAAGGAATAAGGATAAATTCCTCAAAGGTGAGGAGAGATAGCAGAGCAAGGAATGGGTTAGAAAGAGCATGGCAGAGCAGAAATAGGGAGCATGGAAAAGCAGAAGGGGTTTTGAGAGAGCATTGAGAGCAGGACGGTTTTTAGGGAGATATAATAAACACAAGGCCACGCTGAAGAATAGGACAAGTCTGAAGCGGCCTTTTAAGCTGTAATGGTGTGAAAGCCTGTTTCTTTCCACACGTCTCCGGGGACACATTTGGGGAAAAATATCAGTTTCTATGTTGGGGTGACGGTCCCCGACACTACTGAGGTCTGTGTTCTCACCTCTAGGAGCATTTCCCTTGAACTTAGATTCCACCCATGCAAATCCCCTCAGCTGCTTCAAAAATCGGGACATTTCAGAAACCAGAGAAGTTTGGACTGACAGGACACAGTGGCGAATAAAACACACAGCTCTTGCTTCTTCCTCACTGGCTCCCTTCTGTGTTTACACAGGGCCCCAAGTCTCCCTCTGCAGATATGCCTTTACAGTGCTTCATTGTTGTCATCCATTTATTAGTCTCTCTCACCCAGCAGACTGGAAGTTCCCGTGGATGACTTGCGGGAGCTCACGCATTGGTTGGCTAACACATGGTAGGAAGAGGGGCGATGCTGCTTTAACAAACAGTACATATAATTTTCACAAACACATGCATTTCACTCGCATAAAGGAAACTTCAGAAATTTTATAAATGGGAGAAAGACCCAAGTAAGTTTAGACCGATCTGTTTTCCTAATAAAACATTTTTTAAAATGTGTAACCATCTCTATGTATGTGGTTTTGGAAATAATTAGTTTATGTTTGTGTGTTAATTTGTCTTTAAAACTACAGCAAGCAGGGGGTTATAATTTGAAAGAGCTATCATGCTCAGGCATTTCATCTGAGGCCTTTGAAAGTTGAAGTGTGTTCCTGGTGCAGGTGTGGAGCCTGTGGGGCAGCTCTCTCTCTGGGATTCCTTCCAGAATCCCTATTTCCTAGGCTGGGGTTGATGACACTTAGGAACGGAAGTGGTTGTGCATACTCTAAGGCCTATTTAATCTTTGGCCTGGTTACTGAATTTGCCAAAAAGGAGGCCAATAAGTTCCAGGTGTGACGCCGAGGTCTCTGATGTGGAACATTCCTGTTGGGAGGTTGGCTCGCACCTGCCTGCAGAGGGATCCAATCGCATCGCCTGCCTAGAAGTTGGGGCGGAAACGGCTCACTTGCTTTATTTCAGTGTCCCACCTCTGGAGGATCAAGAATGCATTTGGTGCTGTTCCTTCCCCAGTGAAAAGTTCCAGTGCAAGAATCTGCTCAGACTGCGCATGAAACATGTTAAGATGTGACCCTTCCTGCGGTTAGATCTCAAAGCTGATTTCTATTGTAAGAAGTATTTCCCCTTTTCACTCGTTCAGAGCACACATCTGTGTTGATGAAGCTGGCCTTGCCCCTTACTTATGCTGTGGCTCCTTTTGCCCAAATGGGTAATTTGTCCCCAGGGAGAATGATGTAACAGTTTCTTTCTCAAAGAAGGAGCATAAAGCAAGCCCGTGCTGAGTTTCACGTACTGTAAAACCCCCTGTTTAATGCTTTCCAGCACTGAATGCTCATCTTATACACCCTTGAAATGTTCCCAATTACAGAGTTCCTTTTGCCAACCCCTGGGAAAACCAATTTTACTATTAGTTATACAGACTTGTGGATCCATGTTTTCATTCTCAACCAAGAATCATGGCAAATTCTCAGCAGCTGATGTATATATGGGGCCTAACATCGCTCATTCTTTCTAAAGCTCCCTGTAGTACCAGATGTAATACAACATTTGTGGGGGCAAGAAGGCAGCCCCAACTCTCTGTGTGCCTGTGGCTCACTTCGTTCACCCTCTTCTCTTGCCAGACCTTCAGTCCCTGTGGTTTAAACAGAGGTCTATGACCTCAGACTTGAACTTTGGGGAGATTGTCCCCACCCAAATATAAAGAAAATCTATTAGAGAACATGAGGATTTGATTAGACAATGTGTTCAGGAGTTTGGACGGCTATGTACCAAGAAATGTACTCTCATTCTTATGTAGTGTAAAGCCAGTGAGCAATTTAGGGTTGATTGAGAAATATGGAATTCTGTAACATGGGGTAGAATTCTTTTCAAATGGAAATAGAGAAAGTGTTTTAATTGTAGCATGTGTCTGACTTAAAAACCAACATGTTTAAAAGATCACAATAATCAGGCACTGACCTGTTATAAATGTTGAGATAATTTTAAAGGCCATATGCACACTGGAGCTTAACAAAGAATAATTTCCATATTACTATGAAGGGACAATATAAACAACACTCTTATTTTAACTAGGATTAGTTTGGGCACCAAATTTTCTAAAAGTCTCTAAGATCCTTGTATGCTTTCAAGACACTAACTCTCACATGGTGAGAATGGAGGATAATGTGAAGTGTAAAGCATCATGGCCACGTTTAAAAGAGAAGATTTTCCTTTTATAGATAAAACTCATCTTAGTCCATTCTCGCTGTTATAACAAAATACCCCAGACTGGCAATAGATAGGTAATGGTGATTTGTTTCTCACATTTTTAGAAGTTGGGAAAGGCTCAATCCATGCTTTCAAGATAAGCCGAAGCTCTCACATCTTTTAGAGAGGGGCTTAACCCTCCCATAGGACACCTCCCATAGTCCCACTCTTTATAAGGGACCCACCTATCCACACAGGCTACTCCCTTACAGTTAACCACTTCGTAATATTGTCACAATGGGAATTAGGCTGCAGCATCAATTATAGAAGGACCTAAGCATTCAAATGATGTCAAGGAAAGAAAGCAAAGGTGGCCAATTCTAATAATAATTTAAGAAAGAATAAAAATGAACCCTGTTTTACTGGGAGGGTTCCTCCAAAGGCCTCTATAAGTAAGTAACAAAGTCTGCTCCCTTTAGCTTCCCCCCTTTGTCAATCTTACCACCCCTGACTTGCTATTCTAAATTCTAGAGCTACCTGGCAATTCTTCCTTACCAATCACTGTTTTTCACTTGCGAAGTTAATGTGTTAAACAGGGACACAGGAGGTGGGGTCTGAAGCAAGTCTCTGCCCTAAAGACCTATCAGATGCAGAACTCTGTCATCCAACACATCACACCTTTCTTTCCTCTTGAAAACTAGGAAGCCTATTCTTCAAGATGGATAGTGTTACTGGAGAAAAGACAGCATCCTCAAAAAAATGGTGCAATGTTGGCAGAGACTGCTCATTTGTTTCTGGCTGCTCAGACCCAAAATAATCACACAGAATCTATATTAATTAAAACACTGCTTGGCCAATCACTTAAGTGTATTGCTAGTTAGCTCTTAGTTCTTAAATGAACCCATCTCTAACAATCTGTTCATCACTACAAGGTTATGACCTACTGGCAAAAGTCGCAGCAAGCTCCCACAAGCATATTTCTCCTTCAGAGGCTGAGTGACCTTCTGACTCCACCTTCTTTTCTCCTCTATCTATTTGGAATTCCCGCCTTGCTCTATTCTGCTAAGCCACTGGCCAAACAAGCTTAATTCATTAACCAATAAAATCAACACATATGCAGAAAGGACATCCCTTATTCTGTCTTATCAAATCTTATCAATTCCCTTATTCTGTCTAAATAAAAAGGAAGGCTTTAACTTTATACTCATATAAAAAGGGTTTATGTGCTGCACACTCTTTCCCAGAATTAAAGTGGTGGGCATGGGACCTGGTGGTAAAGTTACCCCTTCATATTGAAAGTCTGAAGAGGCAGAACCAGAATCAGGGTCACTATAAACAAGCTGCTTACCATTTGAAAAGCACTCCTAGTCAAAAATAATTACAGATACACAATAAGACATATTCAGACAGA
>JAQHUG010000238.1:1072486-1086963 GCA_028555095.1 Dicrostonyx torquatus | reverse complement strand
TGAAGAATCGATAAAGAAAATGTGGTACATTTATACCTTGGAGTACTACACAGCAGAAAAAAATAATGACATCATGAATTTTGCAGGCAAATGGATGGAGCTAGAAAACATCATTTTGAGTGAGGTAACCCAGATCCAGAAAGACAATTATCACATATACTCACTCATAGATGATTTTAAATATAAAGCAAAGAAAACCAGCCTATAATTCACAATCCCAGAGAACCTAGACAATAATGAGGTCCCCCAGGGGGACATACATGGATTTAATCTAAATGAGAAGTAGAAAAAGATAAGATCTCTTAAGTAAACTGGGAATATGGGAACCATGGGAGAGGGTGGAAGGGGAGGGAAGAAAAAGGTAGAGGAGCAGAGAAAAATATATAGCTCAATAAAGTAAACATAAAAAGGAAGTAGGTCCTAGGGAGATGCACTTGTCATTGACTCTATCTGTTCATTCTTTTTCCGCTTTCAGGTTGTCACATGGTGAGTCACATATGCTATACACACTCCACCATGATGCATCTGCCTTAAATTTCAAAGTAATGGGGATTACAAACGCCAGCCATCATGGCCAGTTCAAAATTGTCTTTTTCCCTCCAAAAGCAGTAGGTAATATAAGATTCCTGGAAAGGTGATGTGGTATTCCTCTCTGTATGCTGTGAATACCATTGGTTAATGAAGAATCTGCTTTGGGCCTATTGCAGCACAGAATAGGGCAAGGCAGGAATTCCAAGCAGATGAAGGAGGGAGTAGGTAGAGTCAAGGAGAAGCCATGTAGCCACTGCAGGAGACAGACACCAGATGCCTGACAGAACCTTATCAGTAGACCACAACCACGTGGTGATACACAAATCAATAGAAACAGGTTAATTTGAGATATAAAAGCTAGTCATTAAGAAGTGTGAGCTACTAGGCCAAGCGGTGCTGTAGTACTACAACTTCTGTGTGATTATTTCGGGTCTGGGTGGCTGGGAAACAAACGAGTAGTCTCCGACTACAGAAAGGTAAGAGAGAAAAATATTAAGAGATTGAAATGATTACATCTTGTTCACAATCCCTTTTCACCTTATAAGGAATAAACAGATTCTTTATGGAAGTGATGGGATTACTATTTTTGTACCTTTTCCAATCCAATTCTCCCTAAGATCTGTACTTAGAGTCCCATCTTGATGGTTGTGGACTTGATCGTGATGCCTACTTTAGCCAATGAATGACAACTGGACATGATGTTTTCCTCTTGTGAGCAAGAAGTTTGAATGCATGTGTATGTGTCTATGTGTGTGTGCATGCACGTGCACACTTTGCCTTGGGACCAAGGGGTTTCACTTTCCAAAGTGGAGACAGCATTCTCTAAAGAAGGGCTGCTCATAACTCTGGATGTGCAAGGAGAGAACTTGTGGAAATGAGCCTGACATAGCTACGGCTGATCTCTACCTTAGCTAATGTGACAAGATAAAAGAAAAATGTTATTGTAATCTAGTAGGATATTGGTTTGGTTATAGAATCAAAATATAATATATTTAGTGTCATGTGTTTAAATTCAGTCTGTTAAACAACTATTCCAATTTTTAGTCTGAGTTTTAAATTTGTGAATACATTTAAGTGGCTAATATTTACTTGAACACAGACTTGACTGAGCCTTAGATTCTTGAATTAAAAGTTATTGATCTTAAAATTTGGGGAAAAAAAGCATTAAAAGAGGACTTGGGATGTAGTTTAGTGGTAGACAACCTGCCTCACAGAGGCAGGATCCTGGATTTGGTTCCTACCACTACACACACACACACACACACACGCGCGCGCAAACACACACACACACACACACACATACCACCATCACCACCACCACCATCACCACCACTATTTCTACCAACAATGCCACAACTAAAGAAAAAGAATGGGAGAAAAGTTAAAAGAAAGTAGAACAATATGACCCATGATGCTACAGAAAAATCAGGAGGCCAGATTGATAGATTTTTACACAAGGCACTTTTTTTTTTCCTGAATTGTTAATGTATGCATTTCTTAAGTTTGGCTGCTTGAAGTTGAAAGAAAAAATGAGGCTACATTTCTACATGGGTTTGTTTATTGAATTCTCAGCTTAAAGAATATCAAGTTATCAATATTTAAAACGTAGAAAGTTGTGATAAAATAATCATAGCCAAAATGGCCTCTGCATCTGTGGTAAAATATACAGTTAAGCAATGTCAAATGCATCCACACAGCTGTGCAGCCATGACCGCTATCAATCTGCAGATCTTTCCATCTTGTAATATGGAGACTTCATACCCTTGAAGCAATTCCTTATTCATCCCTCTACCCACACACAGAAAACATGACATTCTGTTTCATACTTTGGAATTTAACCTATATATCTGTAAAATCATACAGTATTCATCACTTGGTGACTGGCTTATTTCACTTAATGCTTTCAAGGTTTATGCATATCATAATGTGTATGAATTTTTCCCCTAAAGTTAAATGGTATTCAAAAGTGTTTACATTCTATGTTTTGTTTATGCAGTCATCTGTCTTTAGACATCTAGCCTGTTTCTGCCTTTTTCCCATTCGAATAACTTTGCTATAAATGTGGGTGTGATGCAAATATCTGAGACTCAACTTTTCAATTCTTTCATATACATACATAGACTTATATGTGTGTCTGTGTATAAATATATGTGTATATTTATATACACATATGTGTGTGTGTCTTCTAAAGCTTATATATTTGTCTCCTAAAGTCTGTTAGCTCAAAAAAATTGTAATTGTGTGTCTAATTTTTTGTTTGGTTATTTGAGACAGGTTTTCTGGAACTCATATAGCCCAGGCTGTCTTGAACTCATGGAGATCAGCCTGCCTTTACTTCTGGAGTGCTGAGATAAAAGGCATTTACCACTACATCTGACATGTTTTAGTTCTTTTGAGCGACTGCTGTGACATTTTCCTATCAACTTCGCATTCCTTCCAGCAGTTCACAAAGTTCCATTTCTTCATATTCTCACCAATCCTTGCTTTCTCTTTTTCCTAGTAATGGTAATCCTAGTATCAAGTGAACTCTATTTTTAGTTATTCTCTGTATACACTTTTTCTCTGGGCGCTATAGATGCTGTCATTCTCTCCAACATTTGTTGACAAAGGAATGTGTCCCACCGAGTTCTGCAGCCATTCAGTCCCAAAGAAACACACAGAGGCCTATATTAATTATAAACTGGTTGGCCCAGTAGCTCAGGATTTCTTATTAACTAATTCTTACATCTTAAATTAGTTCTTGTCTGTGTTAGCCACGTGACACAGTACCTTTAATCAGTGAGACGTTCTCATCTTGCTTCCTCTGTGACTACTGTAGGCTGACTCTTTCTTCTTCCCAGAATTCTCCTGTTTTGGTAGCCCCATATATATTTCCTGCCTGGCTACTGGCCAATCGGCGTTTTATTAAAATAAAAGTGACAAATCTTTGCAGGGTACAAGACCATTGTCCCACAGCAAACATTTACTGTAGAACACACATGGCTTATACAAGGCTTTCTTTCAGATTAAAGAATCCAGTCATGCCTATTTTGTTCTTTATTTATAGTATGCTACTTTTTGGTAATTCCTTTTTTCTTTCTTCTTTTTTAACTTTTTTTTTCACTGAATGCCTATTCAGCTCTCTCTGTGTTTTTATTATTTCCATTTGTAAAATTTAGATATTTAAAAGTGTTCTATATCAAAGTGTTTCTAAGGAACATCACTCTGATTCCTGGCAGGGATTTTATTTGAGACTGGATCCAGTATCTTTTGGCTATTTTATTGCTTTATTATATTACTTTAAATATTTCTATGAATTTTTGTTTCTGCTTATATTTAGTGTGCATGTATGTGGCATGTCTCCTCTTTCTACGAGAGGAGAGCCTTCCTTCTAGCTTTCTCTAAGCTAACATTTCTTCCTCTCTCAAATGAAGTTTGAGGGATAAATTTAGATTTTGGTCTTCTTTTTCTGTAGCCTGAAGGAGTTGCTTTTGAAAGAGGGATTTATCATTTGAATTTCTGACCCATGCAGAGGCCTAGCCTTCTCACTTAACCTTCAAGTAGAGGCAAAGAATGTGCATCTTTGTTGCAAGGGAATAGTTAGATCTCCTGGCAGCTACACCAACGTTACATTTCGGCTCACTGTGTAAGTTCAGATGACTTACAACAGCTCCCCCAACAGATTACAAGAGACTCATGCTTTTCATCTGAGTGCTGACCACCCAGGCTTGCTGTGCATCTGGAGATGGCTGAAGAATGAATTGAGGAGACATTGGACCAAAAGAAAATTTTGCAAAAGAATATCCACTAGTTGAAAAGTGGGGAAGGTACTTTCCTGATGCTGGAAGGAAGAGAGTGGCTTCAGGGGCTTCAGGCTGTGGGTTCTGCCTCATGAAGGATGGAGTGAATTGAAGCCCACTGTCTGCTGGATTTCTTCTGTTTACCACCCACCTGCTTTCTCATTCTTTCACATCATCTTACTGCTTTTGCTCTGCTCTCCCTCTGCTTTTCCAGTTCTGCCTTCCCGCAGGCCCAGCGCCCCAGAACTTTGCATGCTGTACAAGACAATATTGCAAGATCTTTAAACATCAATGTATCGTTTTATTTCTAAGTCACAATACATGCACTTTCTTTGCCTTTTAGCTTTAAATTATTATCGTGAGCGCACTTGTGGGGATCAGTGGACAGCTTCATGAGGTTGGTTCTTTTTTTCCATCTTCTTTTTTTTTTTTTTGTTTTTTCAAGACAGGGTTTCTCTGTGGCTTTGGAGCCTGCGCTGGAACTAGCTCTTATAGACCAGGCTGGTCTCAAACTCACAAAGATCCGCCTGCCTCTGCCTCCAGAGTGCTGGGATTAAAGGCGTGCGCCACCACCGCCGGCCTTCTTCCATCTTCTATGAGTTTCAAGGATCAAAGTCAGATTATCAGGCTTACACAGCAAGTGCCGTCCATTCTGAGCCATCTAACTTCCCCTTTAATAGTCATTTTACCCAAGTGGCAGGCCTCGTCTTAGTTTCTTACATAATTTATGGTGATTGGCTATGGGACTTATAATTGAGAAAATAAAGAATGTTTTAGACTCACTGTCTCTTCAAACAGAATCCATTCAATAAAACTAATATATTACTAGTACCAATGAGCACAAAAGTTTCCAATCATCCAGGAGAAATGTTGCAAATCTTTTCTGAAATATGAAGAACATAATCATACTTTACCTGATTGAGCACTCCAACAGTGGGGTTTGTTTTTATTGTATCTGCCATGTGAATCATTGACATCTCTTGGTGTGATAAATAAATAAATAACTACACATTAGGCATTCTGAGAAAGGTCTCAGCATCACTGAAATTCACAGATAACTGTGGGAAAGTGAATAATCCTAGGTCCCATGTGGCCTGCTTTACTGGCCTTGGCTAGAGTTGGTCAGGTTGGTGCCCATCAGATCCTGCCTTCAGCGTGGTTTTCAGAATTCCTTTTCATAGCTGCACTGGACCTTGGCTTGCAAACAGCCTTTCTGGGGTGGCTTGGATCCACGCAGGTGATATCTGTCACTTTTCCCTTTGATTAGAGATTCTCCCAAGAACTCAGGTTTCATTCCATCTTACCTCTTGCAATGGAGGCTAAGGCCAGGATGAATTCAGGCCAGGAAGAAGGGTTATGGGTCTTTAACTACTTCCCTATCCTGTGAACTACTTCCAAATCTTTGTAGGTACCTTTGGTTTTCTTGGTCTGTTTAGGTAAACACACAAGTTTATGTCTAAGACTCTTTCTTTTGAAGAGTAATTTTCTAGAAAGCAGGTGCCAATAACTCAGTCATGACTCTGAGTTTATGGTTCCAAAAAATAATCATATCTTCTCAGCATCATTAGTAAACAAGTATCTACAAGAGGTAGTATTCTTAGGTAAATATGTTTTATCTGGGAGGATACATGTGGAATAAATCCTGAAATTCTGAGCTGTTCTACAATTGTAATAATTATTGTTGTAATGAAGGTACCCGATAAGTAGAATTATGTATGAATTAATTTAAAATAGCACATGCAAACTACATGACATAGTTCCTGACACACAATGTGGGATCAATAATAAAATTAAGCAAGGATTTTGAGATGCTACTATAGTAGATACATGTGTCTGTAATAAAGTTACTGATTAACCTCCTAGCAAGGTAACCAACATAAGAAGGTGAGAATGTGAGCTGGGGGTGTTCTTAAACCTAGTACATTTCCTTGTATTTTTATAGAAGAAAAATATAATGTTATATATGCTACAGTACATATTGTAACATCTAATGTTGTGTGTTTATTTTTAACATAAAGAATACATAATATGTAAATGAAAACAAGCTTCACATACTAAATCACTTAAAGTATTGTAGCTGTTTAAAGAGGCCCTGACTATATGCTGAGACTTAGACATAGCATCTTGCCAGAGTGATCTATTCCCCAAGGGCTGCCTTCTTCATCCCTCACTAGCTCTATAAGAAAACTAACTACTAATATCCCCATCTTGGAATTGGGGCACTGAATCACAGAGTTCTCAAGTGATAGACGTGGAGTTGACCATGTTTCTGATTTCAAACCCTTCAATCTTCCCACTTTGATATATTTATACCCTCCCATCTACTATAGCCACTAGCTTGGAAACTTGTCCTTCATGTTAGCAGTCGAAAGCCAAACAGGCAGAAGCTACATCACCAACTCCAGCTTCCTGGTTCTGGAGTCTAATTGAAGGAGGAAGAAGATCAACCAGTGAGTCAATGGTATGTGTCTCTAGAGATGCCTATTTTGAAACCCTGTTCCAACCTAGCCTAGGATCATTAGGCAGACAACCTCACAGCTGTAGAGGTGGCCAGTGTGGTGGTATTTTGTTTGTACTATAACAAATAAAGCTTGCCTGAGGAGCAGAGTGTTGAGTGAGACACTAATTAGCCATAGAGACCAGGCAATAGAAGTACACACCTTTAATTCCAGCATTTGGGAGGCAGAGGCAGACAGATCTTTGTGAATTCAAAGCCACCCTCAGTTACACAAGTTCGATCCAGTCTAAGAAAGAATCAGAGCCAGGCAGTGGTGGCTCACAACTTTAATCCTAGTACTTGGGAGTCACATAGCTTTAATTCCAGCACTAGGGAGGTAGAGACAAGACAAGACAAGACAAGACAAGAAGGGATACGGCTGGGCAGAGAGAGGAGGAGATAGGAGCTCAAGGCATTCAGTCTGAGGACTTATAGAGACAGGATCTTAACCCCTTTGGTCTGAGGATTCGGTAGAGGTAAAAAGTCTCTCGAGGGGATGGGTGTTATTGTTTCAGCACTTCATCTGTTTCCCTTTAGGGGCCTGATGGCATTCTTTTTAAAGCATTGTCTTTAGATTTACTTCAAATAAAGAGGAAGCTAGCAAACATCAATCATATTTGGAACAATTTCAATCTCAATTGTGTAGTAGAGCATGATTTGATTGGGGGTAATATAAAAAAGAATTCAGAATAAATGACATATGACATGAAACTAGGAACTGCATTTGGGTTCTTCACCACATAGGATGTACGGTTTCCAGGCTGCAGTTGCAGGCTAGTTCTCCACGTGTTTATCCGTAGCCCATGGGTTTTATCCTGTGGAGGAGTGAAAGTGGGACTCACGATCTGGGCTTCTTTCTGCTTATATGCTGAAAAGTAGTAAGGAGATCTGCTGTCCATTCCTCCATAAGGATGTGCTGCTTTCATGCAAAAGAAAATGAACCCCCATTGCAGCCTCTCCACTTTCCCATCTGTGTCCAGAGAAGGGCTCACAACCTTGGAGACAGTCTCTCCAGTTAGAGAAGTCTGTGTAACCCTAGACATCTTGTTTATGCACCCAGTCATTTCTCCATCGTTTCCTTCCTCTAAGCAACAGGAAGAAACAAATGGGCAGTTAGAGACATGTGGTACCACTGGCCTTATTTCCCCTTTTCCTCCTGTGTTACAGCACTGGCAATTGACTAAAGGTCTCATGCGGATGCCCAGAAGTACTGCACCCTGAACTCTATCCTCTGTTCTCGCTTTAAAACATTTATATTTTAAAACACTTTCTCAGGAAGTTTCCCAGGCTCACCTTGCATTTAGGCTGCAGCCCACATAGGACATAAGTCCGAGATCCTCTTGCCCAAGTAGCTGAGCTTATGGGCTCGTGTCACCAAAGCTGGAATCCTTTTAGAGCTCTCTATTGACTACTTAGTACATGATAAGCCATTAAAGAATTTGAGTTTTGTTAAGGTTAACTTAGTTTGTATTCTAGATTAAAATTCTGCTGTCCAGCGTTTCATATTTTGGAAGTTTGTGTCATATCTGCTCATGTATTTCCTCTCAGATTTGTTGTTTCACTCTCGGTTCAATATGGTTTTTGTCCCTCCATGTTTTCCCAATGTGGATGAGATATGGCTTTCTTAAATTTTCCTTCTGGTTCATTCTATAAGTATGTTGATATTAGACATCTCATCACCCTTGGCATTTTTTTTTAAAGACATACTCAGTAATTTTCAAACCCATTTCTTTTTGGTGTTTCTTTGGCCTGCGTTTTAGATAGGATTTCTACTGTTGTGATAAAAAAAAAAAAGCAGCTTGGAGAGAACAGGGTTTGTTCAGCTCCTTGTTCCACATCATAGTCCTTCACTGAGGACAGTCAGGGCCGGAAGCCTAGCAGGGCAGGAACCTGGAGGCAGGAACTGATGGAGAAGTCATGGAGGATCACTGATTACTGGCTTGTCTTCCATTGCTTGCTCATCTGGCCTTCTTCTCATAGCGCCCAGGACCACCAGGTCAAGAGTGGCACTACTCATAGTGAACTGGAACCTTCCATATCAATCACCAGCCAAGAAAAATGCAGCACAGCCTTGTCCGCAGGCCAATCTGGAGGGGGCATTTTCTTAATTGAGGTTCATTTCTTCCCATATGACTCTAGCTGTGACAATTTGACATAAAAGGAACCATCACAACCTCATTCTCTAAATGAGAAGCCGGACAGTGTTTTAATACGCATAGAATCTAGGCTTATTCTTTAACTCTAGGCTGAAAAGTTTTATGCACACTTTAGACTGACAAGCGCCATTCTCACCTTTGATGTTTTGATGTAATGAAGTGCATTAGCCACAGGGAGGGTAGGGAGACTTCGACCTGTCCTGTTTTGGGAGTCCTGTGGGTAACTAGTGCTATTCAGTGGTTTTGATACAAAGAATCAGAGACTGTATGTTCAATCTTACTTCTCTAAGTTTGCAGATAATAGAAGCTCGTTCTTTAAAAACAATAAGGTCACTTTATTTCATATTAATGCACAAAGTTATCACACAGCTAATCTAAGGAAGCCATTCAAATGTGAGAACATGTAAATCTGTAAGCAGGGTTCTGAGGCTTCAGAATGGCCATTCTAACTGCCTCGAAGTTCACAGAGATGGATAGAACAGCACTCCTCGTACTTGAGGGCCTTCATTGAAAAGAAATCATTTATTCACAATTTTTTTGGTGGTGTAAATTTTCATGTGTATGTGTGTATGTGTTATATGTATTTTGTTGATTTGATGGGAAAAGCTCAACAGTGGACTCCTGACCATGGGATTTAAATTTAAATTTTAAATTTAAATTAAACTTTTCCCCAGTCTTCATTTCTTAAATGTAGAAAGCCTATTATTTCAAAATATGGTTATATTTTATATCCTTGTAAGATAACACATCATGTACATGATGGGAAAGAAAGGCCTATTCAGCTGGGACTGGTTTTCCGAAGCGGAGAGACATTTAAATGAGGACTAGGTTTCATGCAACAAAGTCCCTCATTGTCTGGCACGCCTGCATTGACAGAAAGACTACATTGATGAAACTATCTGATCTTTTAACCCATCCACCTTATGCAGAGAAGTCCTGTAAATTGTAATGATCTAATAGCAGAGCTTGGAAACACCTGAATGGAAAAGCTGTACAACCCTGAAAGCCGATTGTGTTTTCTGGGCCAAGGGGTCAGGTACTGTAGGATGCTGACCAGCTCCCCTGTCCCTCCTGAGGATTGGTGCTGCAGCTCGTTTCAAGCCTGTGCATTCAGCCCGCTATGACTTCATTACCAGGGGACACTCCTCACATGTGGGATGGGGAGAGGAGTACCTTTCTCTAGTCACAAGGATGTTGACAGAGTTGAGGCTGTGCTGCAAGGGAACGGCGTGCAGACAAATGCTTGGCACTGGGACGGGGCTTGGGCTCCAACAGTTGAGCTGCTGACGCTCAGCGAAGTCTTTCAGCCAAAACCACGGAGTTCTCAAAGCCTGCTCTCAAAGCCCAGTTGTAACAAAGCTTCACGCTGTACTCCTTCTGATGGACTGCCCTGTGTCATGGTGATTTCCTGGCAGGGTCACACAATGAATGTGTGTATGCATGCATGCCTGTGTGTGTGTGTGTGTGTGTGTGTGTGTGCGCGCGCGCGTGCGTGCGTGTGCACCTGCAATTGCCCCCATTGTTCTGTTTCACTTTCAACAGAATCCCGAGACTCTGACATTGGTTCACTAGCTTCAGTAGGGCAGTATAGTTGACAAACAGGGCCAAATACAAGTTTGGATAATCTTAATTTCTTTTTCTCTCCTTTTGCCTGTCCCCTTTCCATTTCCCTGTGGCCACAAGGTGATTGTTAACGCCTTTACATAACTAGGCGTTCTTCGGTATTGTGGTTGTACAGCGAGAACCTGGGGTGCCTATCTGCTCACTGTGGTACCATCACTGTACAACTCTCTCTGTGCTAACAGGCCTTGTCAGAGTTGGTATTGGCTTTGTGGCCAATAACCGAAAGAACACTACCACGGAAATAATTTTTAATTGCAAGAAAATGTAAATGGTTGTTTCTGTATGTGTGTGTGGATTCTAAAACATAGCATGGTCTTGGTTATTTAGTTTGGTTGTCAGCTTTGTGATCTACATGCATTGATTTTCCTGTATTTTATTTTTGTTTACTTCCCACATATAGAAGTTTGGAAAAGGAGGAGAAAGAAAAGGAAACAAACATAAAAGGTAAAATCTGCAAGCCGTATGAATAAGCTATTCCACTTGAATCGAGTTTATTTTTGCAACTACCATTTTAGCAAAAATGTAATTTTCAAATGACTGCTAACCTCCTGTTATCAGCTGTCTCCCCCACTCTGAGCCTATGATGACAGGGTGCCAATAATCAGGCCAAAAGCTTTGTTTCTGATGGGGTGATAAACTTCCTTAATGTTGCTTCTAGAATGTTTCCTGGTGTGATCTGTGTTTCTCTGGTGAAAAGACTTGGTTTATCTTAAAATCTTGGGGTCATGCTTGACAAACTATCACAAGCTAGGGTTTTGTGTGGTAACAATCTCAAAATCTGCTTTTGAATAAATATATTATTATATGAGCCACAACACAAAAATGTGGGGATAGTGAAGATTAGAAGAAGAAATGAACATGAGTAAATTTATTTGTGCTTTTACTTGCCTGTCTTGAAATGAAAACAAATATTTATTATGCTCCAGAATGACAAATGCTTCCTTACCTTAAGGATAATGTGTTTTTGTTTTTGTTTTTGTTTTTTTACAGT
Source organism: Dicrostonyx torquatus (assembly GCA_028555095.1). Classification (NCBI taxonomy): domain Eukaryota; kingdom Metazoa; phylum Chordata; class Mammalia; order Rodentia; family Cricetidae; genus Dicrostonyx; species Dicrostonyx torquatus. The sequence goes on along the minus strand of JAQHUG010000238.1, from coordinate 1,075,386 downwards.
AAACCTTGACATAGCTAAGTACCCAGTTTATTAGATGTGTTGGGTAGCCTTGGAGGAGAAAAAACGGCCATGAGCTTGTCAGCACGTCCTCGCGAATCAGGGGTCCTGGTCAGCTCTGTTCTTCTTTCTTATTGACTTTGCCTTTCAAAATTCAACTCTTTGAGTCCCTTAGGATTTCCAATTGATTGCACGACTATCAGATGAAGCAAGCCCATAGAATTCAGGACACATTCTCTATATAAAAATTCACAAGCGTACATATTCTCAAGTCAATCCCATAACACTTTGGAGCGCCAGACTCTGTGTGCCTAGCAACAATTTTAGTTTTTGGTGTGTTTTATCCTCCTCCTCAATTTCCTTGCTAGGCTTTAGGGAATCAGTAGGACTTAGCACCAATTGGATTGCAGAACTCTTTGGCTTGCAGTGGGGATTGCTATCATCAGGTATGTAAAATCTTGCCCAATGTAGTCAGAAGTTAAAATCAAACCACCATAAACCTGCAGGACTTATGACCCTGAAAGCCCTAAGAGACTTTCCTGGATGAAATCTCAGTGGAACGTTGCCCAAAACCCCAAATGGGAAATATATATGAACTGATTTCGTGCAGTATGAAGGCTGAGGCAGCAGCGGGGTGCTTTTATAGTATGATACAATGATAGATTAGCACACATGTAATCCTAGAGCAGGGCTTTAGAGCCTTAGGTCTTCGCTAGGCCTTCCTCCCTCTTTGTGAATGTTAATAGTACAGAGTGCTAAGCTTAATGGTGATGGACATTTTTCTTCTGTGACACAATTGTTTTATTCTTAAGCCAATTAGAAATTCATTCCATAAAGAAAGGAATTGCCAATAGGAGGTTAGTGTAGCTGAAATATGCTATAGGGCTGTAGAGTTGGGAAAGAAAAAGAGATTATTGATAAATAGTTATTTAGTGACAAAAACAATCACATTTTAAGGGCAGTTACATATCACTGACTTTAAGAGAGCCTGCTTACATACAAACTTGTAGAATAAATGAGTCAAGAGATACTACTTGTGTTACAGATGTCTTCTGTTACTCTTTCCATAAATAGTGAGGCTTCTTGCTATATTTAGAATAGATTAGGTATGTCAATATCCAATGAGTTGGCTCCTCAAGAACAACTTACTAGGAAAACAAGTCACCATTATGCAGAATTATTGGAACAGAAACATGCTGTGTTGAGCAACAGTTAAGATCAATGCATGAAGTTCCTGATCATAGGATTAGAAACTAGATAGGGATTTCAGGTTGTCTAGAGACAGGGAGAGGAAACAGACCTGTGTCTCTTAGTCTTTGGTGTGTGGTTCCCGACCGGTACAGGGGACATCTTGAGAATGGAAGCAACCTCTCCACACAACTTGAACAGAAAATGCATAAGATACCAAAGCTGCAGAGTTTAACTGGCCTTTTAGTTTATATATTTCATATTAATCAAAGCAACCAACCAACCAACCAACCAACTAATCATGAGCCCCTGAGGAATATCTGCACCCTCTTCATAAAGAGTTTTAGCTCTTTGCAGTTATACGTCTCTAAGGCAACCCTTCCTCCCTTACCTTGAATGTTAGGTATTCCAATTTGTTTGACTTTTCAGAAGCTCCAAATATCAGCTGTCATAATTGAAGACTTCCACACTAAGGTAAAACAAGTAAATATAGCTGCAAACACGGAGAGGCTGCCAGAAGAACAGGCCACACAGAGCCCTTCCTCACAAGGCATTGAGAAATGCCCAGGGATCTCTCTAATAGGGGGTGGTTGGCTGCTAAAAGACATGCAAGCTACCTGACTTGTTCTTCTGACAGGTTTATTCCATCTCTAAGAAATGCTCTGGAAGTCATTAGGAGATTGGAAGGGATCCTAGGACTTGGAGCTGAGTTTAGGTCGAGTGCCAGTGAAGACTTGGAGAGCCATTTAGAGAGGAATCCCAGGTTTCAGCTCCTGAGTGGGCCTGAGATCTCTATTTGCTTGTATTTCTTGGCCCTTTAAGATGTAGGAAGTATTAATAAAGAATGCACAAAAAATACACAGGTGCATATGGTGCATTTTCTAACATTCCTAGAAGTTCTAGGTGGCAGTAGTGAGGAATAGATTTTGTATGTGCTTGTGCGCATGCCTGTGTGTGTGTCTATGGGGGCATGTCTGGGTGTGATATGTATGTATGTGCATGTACATGTGCATGTGTTTGTATATGTATGTGTGTATAGGGATGTGTGTGCATGCCTGTGTATGTGCATATATGCATATGTATGTACATGTTTGTATATTTATGTATGTATGTGCATGTGTATATAGGGATGTATGTGCGTATCTGCATGTATATGTACATGTGCTTATAGGAATATGTATGTGTGTGTGCATACCTGTGTATGTGCCTTTATGTATGTTCATGCTTGTATATATGTATGTGTGTGCATGTGTGTATGTGTGTATGTGTGCATGTGTGCTTCTCTGGGAGGTGGTGGTTGTGAAGCTTTCTTTTAGTAGCTTACAGAATTCTTAGAACAAATCTTAATTCTTTTTCTTCAGTTACTAAGTCCCAATGATAGTTTGGGACTAAGCTTATGTAAATGGAAACTCTGACAAATGTTTTTAAAAAACATTGTAATTCCAGAAATCCGGAATTGTTCTCTCTATCTTTCTACCTCTAGCCTGGTTCTCCATGAACCCTGCTCATCTAGCCACTTCTACTCTTGATTCTTCTCTTCACAAATTCCTATTTATTTTCCATAGACATCAATCTAGTTTACTCCGTTTCTTAATTCAAATCCAACTGAGACTGAACTTATGGTTCACTGCAGGAGCCTTTTCCTGTTATGCATAGACCCTAGAGTTTAAGGCCTCAGTGTGACACACACACACACACACACACACAGAGAGAGA
>JAQHUG010000238.1:1025807-1048737 GCA_028555095.1 Dicrostonyx torquatus | reverse complement strand
TCTGGACCAAGACTGAATGAACATATGACCTAACTGGACCCTATGAATGTGACTGCCTGTGGGGACTGACTGAGAAGCCAATGATAATGGCACCGGGACCTAGCTCTTTTGCATGTATTGGCTTTTTGGGAATTTATTCTATATGGATGCACATCTTCTTAGACCGAGATGGAGGTGGGAGGGCCTTGGGCTTCCCATAGGGCAGGGTATCCTGCACCATCTTAAGGAAGCAGGGGGAGCGTGGTAGGGTAGTGGGGGAGCGGGAGGGGAGTAAATATAAAAAAATAAAAAATAAAAAAAATGTTAACAAGAAACACCCTCAGTTGAGATAGCCTATGTTTTAATTAACAAAGTAGTTTTGGCTGTCCCTTGCTATATTGTCCCTTACCCGCCTCCTCTCTCCTGTGTTGGTCTTGGAGAGACGAAAGCTTTGCACAGCTTTCCCAGAACTAGTAGGTGCAATGAAGTGTTTGTAAGCCAATGGATTAGCAGATTCTCCCCATCACCTGCCCTGGTCCACCCATAAAGAGCGAGTCTTCACTGTGCTGTTCTTTGTAATGTGTCCTGTGAATCCTATGGAGGCTACTGGTTTAAAAAAGTAGAAGTTCTTGTCTAATTATATATAATGTTTATTTTAGAATTTAAATGTGCACAGTAGAGTATGTCAGTATGTGGTTTCAATGACTATTTTGTACTTTTGTGGTTTCCCTACCTTCATCCTTCTACCTGGAGAGGAGTTTATCAAGCTCTTTACACACAGCACCATCAGCTCCCATCATTGCTTTTAATGCATTTTTGGTCATAGGTGTTTGTGCTGTGTTGTGAAGTGCTCAGTCACAGTAAGGTCGGCTAAGAGAGTTCTCTCTAACTCTTTCACCGGCTTCATCCTCATCCTCTCATCCCAGGGACATTCATTTCTGCTCATGCACACCATGCCCTGTGTTAGTCTGCTGTCACTGAGACTCCTGTGAATTTCCTCAAGGAAATATCCCGACCTTAGTAAACAGAGGCATGTATTAGCGAGTGAGAAGTAATAAGAGGAGTGTGTATACACAGTAAAGAAAATAAATGGATAATTTTGAAAGCAGTTCTTAATATGGAAGAACAAATATATTTAGAAGGAGATTGAAATTGTAGGGCTATATTTATCATGATTTATTTATCATAAACTCCTCTCAAATGTTGAAAATAGTTATTCTGGAATAGGGAATAGTTTAAACAGTTAGGACAGATTCACAGATTGAAATATTAAGACATTCAAAAGGATATTGCTCTTAACCATTCTTCAGCATCTCTGAGAATGGGACAGAGTCTCCTTCCCCTGCCTGTATCTCTCCCAGGCACAGCACCATATTTGGAAATGGGTTTCTCTGGGAGTTCTTGCATGATAGAGATTTTCACAATGTCCCGGGTTTCTCTGGGAGTTCTTGCATGATAGAGATTTTCACAATGTCCCTTTCTACTTTGTGCTCCTTCCTTTATGAGAGTTGTGTTGATTCATAGAGAATTAGCTAAGAGAAATCAAACAAAAGGAAAAATGATTTGAAATCTCCAAAGATTTGTATCTAGGGTTGAGTTTAGAAGTCTCTCCAGAGATTTACAGAGGAAAAGTGTTATGGATTCAAGGTAAGAATAGCATGGCATAGCATGCCCACTCTTCCATTTAGTGCCCTCAGTCTTGGAAGTAGAATTTTCATTTTGAATTGTAGCAAAATCCTGATTGGTAGCATCGATATCTCTTCCTTCCTTCCTTCCTCCCTCCCTCCCTCCCTTCCTTCCTTCCTTCCTTTCTTTTTAACGATATTTGCTAGTTGTTAGTTAGTATTAGCTGTCAAATTGGCACTTAAGAGGCAGGCCTCTAGGCACACCTCTGAGAGGCTGTCTAGCTGAAATTTATTTTCTGATGTCTAGGAAGGTTTGTCTTGATTAAAAGGGAAAGATCCATTTTAATTATGAGCAGGACCCTGGACAGATGACCCTAGACTGTATGAAATGGAAAGAGTGAGCTGAGTACTGTCTGCATTCATGCATTGTTCTCTGCTCTTGACTGCAAACAGAGTGGAATTTGCTGCTTCGGATTCTGGCCACCGTGGCTTCCCTGCAATGATAGACATATCACCTGGAGTTGTGATAAATAAACTCTTTCTTCTGTAAGTCACTTTTGTCACGATAGCTGTAGCAACGGGAAAACAAACTAAACGCTGTTTTCCATTTTTCTTCCTTTATGAATCATTGCAGATATTTTAGAGGGAAGTTTGGTAATGCTTTGTTAGAGACCCACATTGGTAGTATTAAAAGCTCACTATTTTGTTTGGCTTGTTTGATTTAAAAATTCCTTTTGACTAGACATCTATTTTCTGCATCGCTGTACTATTTCATCCATGACTTACACACCTATTCATCTTCCATGCCATTGAACCTGTTGCTATTTACCATCCTTGTTTATATAAACAGAAGTGGGAAAATAATCTGGTATGTGGTCACAAGGTTTATTAACATCTCCAACCCAACAGCAAATTCATGGAGGATCTCTCAGTGGGCCCTCCCATTTCCTATTCATATATATATATATATATAAACAGAAGTGGGAAAATAATCTGGTATGTGGTCACAAGGTTTATTAACATCTCCAACCCAACAGCAAATTCATGGAGGATCTCTCAGTGGGCCCTCCCATTTCCTATTCATTCCTTCACACAGGGTGGGGCATCTCCAGTGCCCTGAAATCTGCCTTCAGTTCTTGAACAAGAAGAAGAAATGTGAGACCTTACAGAATTGATGTATGAAAGGATTAGGATGTCCAAGACATCAGGAGTGACATGTGGTGGGAATCTTGCCAAGTAATAAAACATTCACCTTTTAAGCCCGGCACTGAGCCCAGCCAGATCCACTAGCTGAATCCTTCATGGTTCAGATTCTCTTCATTTGCTAACTCTCCATCTTGCTCGTCAGTCTGATGGCTTCCAACCCTCCAAAAACTGGACTAGAATCTCCCAGAGTGAGAGATTTGATCTAGCGAACCACTTTGGTCCTGGGGAGAAAAAAGACTCCAGAGTCCACACCCTCTTTCTGGAAAGACAGAAAAGTCAGAATCATTTCTTGTAGGTTAGCACAGCATATGGGGGGGGCTTGTGTGTGTGTGTGTGTGTGTGTGTGTGCGTGCGTGTGTGTGTGACAGTAGGGAAGATCTCAGTACTCCTGCAGCTGGTTAGCACAGCATATGGGGGGATTGCGTGTGTGTGTGTGTGTGTGTGTGTGTGTGTGTGTGACAGTAGGGAAGATCTCAGTACCTCTGCGGCCATCAGCTGTTGGATGCAGACACAGTGAGCATTGATGCTTTCTTAAATGATAATTCATGTTAGAATGAGGCATTTGGAGTCATGAAGAAGACAATATTGCTCACGTAGCCTATTTTAATCTAAATTATTTATTTATTTTGCTTAATAATATTAAAACATGGAACAAGATTATTAAATATTAAATATAATAAAGGTTGCAATTTTTAGGTATTAGGTAGGTTCTTTAACAAGTCATCAAGTGATTCTGTGGCCAATGCACTGAGGGCCTCACTGGGACAAGCACAAATAATTTACTCACACCTCAAATAAATCTGTATTTTTCATTGTGAAATGTCAATTATTCTGATTCACAAGGTAATTAGTAACACTGTTAATTCAGAACTTTCACTTTAGCATTCATTTTCCTAATGCTTGCCCAAGTGTTTGTAACTGTACCCAGCAGGCCAGAGCCCAAGAGAAGTAAATGATCCTTAATCAAGGGGGAACAACAAGTTTATAATTGATATCACATTATAATTCTTTATTGCGTGTTAAAGTTCCAAGTAAACAAATGCACCTAAGAGAAAACCCAGTTATTGAAATGTGACTCGATTCAGGGTCTTCAGTGCAGAAAGAGACCCAGAAGTAGTTGGAAGCATCAGTTTCATTGTTCTGAAGCAGAGGAGCAAAACCAAAAGCAGCCACCTAGAATGAGATGAGGGGCGTGGGGACATGTGAAAGCCCTTACAGAAATGCAAATATGTAGTTCTCAAATTGGCAAAGTGAATGAGGACTGGAATTTTGAGTAGAGATGATATTATATATTAATATGGTGTGCATTATAATTAATGAGAATGTCTCTGGAGATTTGCTCAGTTTGTGTACTGATTGTGCTTGAGGTCTTGAAGTCTTAAGGATCAAGATTAAGGATCAAGATTAAAATGAAGTGACATCTGTTAGAAGGTATGTGGAAATATTTAGGAAAGTGTAAATGTTGCATAAAGGAGCAAATTCCTCAAATAATTCACAACTTTACCCTTTTATAAAGTCTTCCTATAAGCCTTGTGCTTTGTTTTTCTAGGTCTAAACTTCATCTAAAATGGCAGTTGTCAAGAGCTCTGCAGTCTGTGACAGACATTTGGACTTTACGGAGCTCCTCCAGGAGGCTGTCAGTGACTGATGACAACTGTCTGCACGCCCAGCACTACCATTCGCACACATAGCGTGATCCCTGTCTGTGTTCACGTGTTCTAAGCAGCAGCTTTTGAGGCTCAGTATTTCAGAAGGCTCTGCTAGCGCCGTATGTTTGCTCGCAGATTTTTCTCCTTCTTTTTCTTACCCCTTTGAAAGAGGATGAAATCACCAAAATAACATTTGTACCAAAGTGAAGTCTTTACAGAGCATTAGTTAAACAGAGATTGGTGTGCGAGTCTATGCCCTTCTCCCGTGTTTCACATTTATTTACATAGGTGCACAACTGTTCTTGCTTAAATCTAGACAGTATTTTTTCTTTCTTTCTCCTCAGCAAGAAAGCATTTTAAAACATGCCTTTTCATACTTTTTGTGCTTTCTTTCTAACTAATATAATTTCATATACAGTCAAATAATCGCAGCCAGTCATTATATTGTAAGGTTTAAGAACTTGCTAAATTCTTGTGTTTTTTCCTCTCGCCCTCCATTTTTCTTTTCCTCCCCACTTCTGCCATTCCCTCAAGAAATATGACGAAGTGTCTAATATGTAGTAGGAGATTCAACAGATGACACGGTTCTCACCCTCAGTCCAGGTATGAGGAAGCAGCAGGCGGTTGCACCTCAGTGTGTGATGGCCACTATCTGAGGGGCTGTCGCATCGAGAGGTGTATGGTGACTGGAAGATAGGGATGACAACTCTTGCAGTCTTGAAGAAGGGACCAAGTGAGGTTTCTAGGAGTATTTCTCTTGGTACTTCATGACTACTCCATCTTTTTATGACAAACCGCTCTTTACAGACATTCCTAGTTGTGTGCCTTTCCCTCGACTGTCAGAAAGGACTGCTCAAATACTTTTAGCCACATACTGTGGTCATCATTTACTTATTTACCTGAAACGGCAACTGGGGTGTGGAGATTGTTCTGTTTCTGGCTATGGCTCCTCTGCCTCCCCAATCCTTTGCTGACTCAGACCAGCTGGCAGACCATATCTCTGTGACTGAGACCAAAGGAAATCACAGGAAAATCCCAAGAGGCTCCCCTCTCTTCCCTCTGCCATCTGGGCCATGTCAGAACTATACGCACACAGTTCTCTCCTTTTCAGTTCTGAGTTTTCTCTTTCAGGTGTTGCCTTTCCTTCGGAATGCTTAAAAGTACAATTTAGAAGGAGAAGCAATTGTTCAAAAATTTTGTTCTAAGTGGTAGACATGAATAACAAACAATTCTAGCTTCTTTTACTTTACTATCATTCTTGCAGATAACTATTCTATGCTAATAACCAGCACATGTCTGGTAAAACGTATATGAGGTAGCATAGAGAGACAAGCATGATTCTGTCAAGGCCCATACTTCGTGGACGCCAGTAGCATGACCTTTCTCCGCTTTGAGCACTTTCATTGTTCAGGTTCCATATATATGTAATGTCTATTTGTATTCAGTCTGTCCCTGACACAGACTTCAGACCAGGTCTTGACTTTACTTTATCATTCATTATTTGTTTTTCAAAATCAATTTCTGTCCCAAGTAAAAACATTCAAACAGTATCAAAAAGAAGCAAAGACCCCGAGATGTCACCACAATCACACAATAGACCGTAGACTGCTAATAGGCTCAATTCTTTTTCATGACCCCCCTTTTCTTTAATTGTTGTCACATACATATGTGTGTTTTGTTACATGTTTTATATATATATATATGTATGTATGTATGTATGTATGTATGTATGTGTGTGTATTCCTAAATGCATAAATACACCGTGCTTAATCTGTATAATGTCACTAGTCTGTACATGTTTTCAGGGCTGACCATTTACTTGGATATCCAATTGGTGTGAACCTTTTGACATATTGACAATATTGAGTATTTTAGTTAAACATTTAAGAAAACATGTATATTTGTTCATGTCTGTGTATGTGCATATGAATGCACATGTTGGTGGAGGCTAGAAGAGGGTGTCCAATTACCCTAGAGCTCAAGTTATACTGGGCTGTGAGCCTCCAAATATGGGGTCTTTGCAAGAGCAATGTTTGCCCTTAACTGCTGAGTTAACAGTCGGTTTCTCTTACCCTCTACTTAAGTGTGCCTTTGTGAGCTTCCTTGAATTTTTCTGGAACAGAGTAGAGTAACACTAAATGACGAATAGATCTTTAATAGTGCTTTACAATTTGCAAAGCACTTTTCACATTTTAACTCATTTAATCTTGTAAACAAAGATGGTCAAATTCTTCTGAAACAGTCATTTTTATTGTTGCCAAATTTTTGGTTTGGCTACCATTGATTTTCATGACAGTGTTTTAATTTCCTTGTTTGTTTATTCCCAAGCTCTGGTGCACTTGGAAAATAAACCTAAGTCGTGTTTCACAGTCTATGTTTCTATTCTTCTGAGTCATGTGAGATCATTAGTAGCTCCATCTTCAAATAAGGACAGCGTGTGTGATACACAGTCCTTACTTGGGAGCCAAAAGTAAGAACTGCTTTCAAATTATATTTCACACCACAGTGTTTTCATTCTGATGTGTAAGAAAATGTTTTATTAGGTTGTTCACGAGAAGAAAACCAAGTAACCATACCCCTACACCCATGTGCTTATTCTCATTGTGCGATTTTTCTAGTGCAATCCAAGTTGCAGTGTTAAGTTTGGCTTTTGCAGCAAAACTATGTCTAAGCATACAAGCTGCTCTTTCTTTCAAAACAAATAAAGAGCAATACATGCCATTGCCTCTAGGGAAACTGAGGCCAATATCTGTTCAAAAGATGCCTGCTCCCCTTTTATTTGGACTCTGATTTTAAATAAAAAGCAAATGTCGGTTGTAATTATAATTTCCAGTCATATGTGACAACTGAAAAAGCAAAGTGCTGCTTTGTATTTAGATGGCAGTAATTCGCACTACGGAAGTCGTTTGTAACACATTGAGAGCCAGCAGCTAGGAGTTATTCTAAAAGCTTCAGACTCAGTGGAACTTGAGGTCTGTATTTAGAAGAGGCACCCCACCTACCCTCCAGCTCCTAGGGAGGGGTGCCTGGGAGACCATGGCAGATGCTGTTCTTGGGTCTGTGTGGTAATGGAGGACAGTGTAGCAAAACTAAATGGTGTTTGATAGTTGGGTTCCCAAAAGGCACTGCTTTATTAGAACAAACCACCACAATAAACATTAAATTAGCTGATTGAAATGTACCCACTGTGTCACGTAATATTTTGGATTACATATTAGAGGCTGGTAATCAGGCCTTTGGGTAATGCACATTGTGACTGTGGAAATCTTGGCCTTGGGAATCCTGATGTATATCTAGAAGCAGCACATGCCTTTTACAGAGCTCATCAGTGAGTTTTACATTACAGTAAATATTCAGTGTGGTTCACCAAATGCGTAGTGCGTGCCCACTGTGTGGGAGCTATGAGGGTACAAGAGGGGTTGGTGTAGTGATGGAGAAGAGTTGTAAAGATGCAGATTTCTTTCTCGCACATATTTTCTGAAACTTACTCATGTATTTAGAAGAAAGAGGAATCCAATTTTTGACTCTTCTACGTACTCTCAGGATGGAAAAGAGAAAATGGACACTGACTATTGTCAATAGTCTGGATTATGAAAACCTTGTTGCTAATTTCAGGTAAGCAGTTCTTGAGGAGCCAGGTGAAATTGGGGAGATCAATGTGTTAGTTATAAATATAACTTTTTATTCCTTCATAACTTTTTTCTGTTTCTGTTGTCCTCTACTCTATTATTTGCACAAATACTTGAACACATGGAGAAAGAACGAAAAGTTTTGGAGAGGCTATTATATAAGATTTTCTGTGTGATGAAACCACACCCAATGGGCCGCACCCGGAGGAGCTTATGTATGCTATTAGGCTCAGGAATGTTAAGTGTGTGAGATTCAGTCCCTGCTGGGCAGTCATCTGACGCAAACGATGACTCTTAAATGAAGCCATAATATATGGTTTAACTTCTTAACAGTTTGTGATGTCATTTTTATGTGGTAAGAAAAACAAATGCAGTCACATTTTAGACTTGAGCCTCCTGCAAGCCAGCATCAAGAGATCAAGTATGTACATTACATTACTAACCTGAGAGCATCAGCACAGTGAGGTGCATGCCAGAAAATGGCCGTGAGCACACACACTGCTCACAAGTGTGACAGAACAGAGAGATAAGCCTCCTGATAGGTCAGAGTCCCAGGAGACTCTGAGCATCCCTTTGAAGGAAGCAGAGCAACTTTAAGTATCTTTGACCTGAATGTGAATTCAAATAAGCGTGCTTTGTGCAGGATCAGTGATATTTCTGTTTACTATGAAAAAGCCCAGAAATACAGTAGCCAAGACGAAAGAAAAAAAATCCCTTGAAAAGATAAAATTAGAGCTTCGATTATGTTGGGGTGAAAAGTATATAAAACTGTTGGCTTCTAGTATTTGCTTTCTTGAAATATGGCTTTGAGTCATTTTTGTGAGCTGTACAGATTCTACTTTATGCGCCATATCATTTTTACCGTGCACATAATTTAACAGTTTGTAATAGTGGAAGCCACATGTGTCCACGGTCTCCTTTATTGTTGAAACCACCTTGCTCGAGGGAAGAGACATCGAACTGAGGACCGGGTACGTATATTTTTCTTTGAACAACATGAATGACATCCAACTCAGCAGAAACAAACCTTTTGCTTGACTGAACAGCTTTGCTCTGGGTTTTGCTTGTCTGCTGAGGCAAATAAAGGCTGACAAGGAGGGCATTCCCAGCTAGGTAAAGACCAAGAGAAGAATAAAGCAGGATTTCAGCCAGATATCAGAAAATTCCTCTCTTGCTTAACATTTTATGTTATATCCTATGTATTTATTAGAAACAATTTAGATAAGCCTTAGCTCTGAGTTACAGAATACCGTTGTCATTTCTCTCTACTTTCCAAGTATTTACAGGGGAAAAAGATCATCTGTAGTATGGTGGACTTTCTGGATATATAATCTATATAATTTCCTATTGGGGACATTGCTATGGTGATAAAAATGATTGGTTTACAAATAAAATAAATGTTGTTATTTGTTGTCATTTTTAATTATCATATACTTAGGAATTTTAAACAGGCCTAAGAATTATTATTGGAAATTTTTCTGTCAATTTATGTAATTAGATAAACTCTTTGTTAGTGAATTCTGAATTCTGTCCATTAATTAGCGATCTGTTTCTGAGTACTTGCTATGTTCCCATAATGATCCTAGGTACTGGGCTTAAAGGCAATTGAATTGCTTGTCAGATAGGGTTTCCTGTCTCTCTTGACTGGTTCCCACACCAAATGATGTGAAGTATTAATTCAGCCACTTACTAATTAAACAAATGTCAATTTGTCAGACATGTAGTAAGACTTTGGGATGTTTAGGTATTGAGAAAAAAGTAGTGAACTGTTTTCACAGAATATACAATCCAGTAAGTTAGGGAAGGCTGAACTATGGTTAATGAATCTCATTAATGAGAGCATGGTCAGAAATTCTGATACATTTTCTAGAATAAAAGAATATGGCTATATCAGAGCATATAAATAAATAATGAAACTATTATATAAATAAGAAAAGTCAACTCAGATATGGAAGGAGCACAGTAATGAGCTAATTAGATCAGAGAATCTGGAGGAAAAGGCACATGGGGGAAGGTCGGCTTCCAGAAATACCAGATGAGCGACAGAGCATTGGGCTGAGGAGAAGATCCATGAGGGGAGCCATAATCAACCACCCCATGATTGTGTGAGGACACAGTTGGGGTGTATCTGCATGTAGGTCATTGGTGACTAGAGTAGACTCTATCTGTATTAAGATTTGGGGGCCCAGTTCTGAGGAGTGAATTGGTGGTTAAACAAAAAGGAAGTAAGACAAAATCAATGAAAACGTAACCTTCCTTTGAGAGCTGTAGCGGTGATGGTTAGAGGTGCGTACACAGGAGAAGGGCCAACCTCTCTGGTTCCTTTCATAGGACGAAGAGGCTTGGATGTGTTTACATATTGAGAGGTAGGGGGACTCAGTTTATAGGAAGTTTATGTGTGCACCATAAAGAGGAGGGAAGATTGGCAGACAGTCCTTTGCAATTTGAAGCAACTGAGGATTAGACTAGACTCCTGAGGTCGGCTCCTTCCCTTGGACTTTCTACCTACTTTTACAGAGAAAACAGAAAAGTCAGGTGATAGTGTATAAAATAGATTTGGTAGAAATAATTCCGTTATTTTGTTTTCTCTTAAAAATCTAGAATTCCCAGAGTCTGGAAAAGGGTAGGGTAAGGATGAGTCTGGGGTTTCTAGAAAGCAGGGGATGTTGAAATAGTCATCAAGTGTCATGAGAGTGAACCAAAGGTCTGTGGAAGGCAGGCTGATGGGCAGTAATGAAGGTCCATCTGACACTGGTGCAGATGATGCTATGTGACACCCATCTGGGCTTTTCTGTGGTTTTCTCCTGTAGTGCTTGCTTCTATAAGGCAGGCCAAAGCAGGTAACAGGCTGTTTTGAGTTGAGGTCCAAAGAAAGACCGACAGGTGTGAGTACAGTATATTGGGAAACCGTTGTTGAAATGATGGGGACTGGGAGAAGAGGATGGGTTAAAAAGAAAAGAGAGAGAAGTGAAGACTGAGGAAGAACTGAAACACAATGAACCTTCTGTAGAGTTTCACGGAGAGCCCAGTAATGGCATGGCTTCTCATCCAAGTGTAGCTAGTCAAACACTCCCCTGCTGCAAGTCTCAGCACTTATGACCAAGTCGTTGCTGAAGGCTGGGGGTCTTCTGCCACCTCCCCTGAGTCTCAGAAATTCTTTTGTCCTGGTGATGTATTAAGCTGCCAAGGAATCTGCCATATATCTCATCCTTGCTACTTGCTATTTGGTGGAAAGACAAACCCACAAAACCTTCCACAGTCATCCTTCAAACTGCCCATGAGGTAGAGTGATTGAAAGGAACTTGAAGGTCTATAACACCACAAATAAACAAATCGCTGTAGACTTTGAGTCTGGTGCCTGAGCAGGGAGCAGGACCCCCGGAGATGTTCTGAGGAAGGGCCAGCTCACAGTACACCAGGAGAGACAGTGCTTTCGTTCCCTGTGGTGCCTCTCTCTCAGCATTGTGTTCTGCAGACAGACTAACCCGTACAGAAGGCCCCAGGATCTCATGGACCATTATTACCACCATTTTCCTAGGTCGGCTCCTTCCCTTTGGACTTTCTTCCTTTTAAAAATTCTACACTTATTGTCCACATTATTTACCTTTAAGTCTCTGTTTCCTTCTATTATCTCATTGCTTGAGGAATCAGACATTATGTTTCCCTACTTACATTGAAATGAGACATTTTACATTCCTTGGATTTTAGTTTATTCACCCAAGCAGTGTGGTGTCTATTGAATTTAGATTAGAAAATCTGAGGGTTTAGAGTATGCACTTAAGAGAGAATCTCCCTCTGAGCGTCAAAGTTCGGTGTCTGTGTCCGCTACTGTACTTGGTTCTGTCCTCAGCAGCTTCTTAGCCAGCAAACATCCGTGTCAGAGTTCTTCTGTGTCAAGGTGAGATGATCTATGCACACCTCGGGGGTACTTAGAGGTTTCCTTTGGTGCTGCTGCCTATCACTACGGCCTGGTGTACCAGGTCTCTTCTCGCTTCCAGCCTGGTGTTTAAGGTGTGCCCACAACATGTGAGGACCTCCTGACCACCAGCACAACTGTGATTTACTCGTCCTAGCGTGCCATTTTCCACACTCCGTAAAAGTAGAAATCTTTTCTGTTTACAGCCTCCGTGCTGTGTATGTGGGGGAGGGGGCGTGGCTGTTGTAGCTTGCTCAAATTTTCTCTTTAGTGATGCAAAACTCAACAATTAAGAAAAAAATTGACCTCTGAGCTTAACAACTCCAAAAGTAAAAAAAAAAATCAAAAAAATAGATTTTTTTCATGCTTTGGGAACTCAATAAATATACATTATGAGTAGACAGGTAAATTCTGAAAAACAGCCCCCTTTAATCCACAAGACAAAATGCCAGTTTGAACACAAGATCGAGTCTGGAACATTTAGTATTATTTCCTTAAAGCACTTTAGTTGCGACTTTGTCTTTCACTCTCTGGTGGTAGACAGTGGTCACATCCTTGTTGGGCTCAGTCGCAGATGAACTGTAACGTTTACGCATGGTACCCAGAGGGTAGGAAGGAATCCAGGAATATGCGGACCAAGTGAATGGTTGCTAGGGAGTGTAGCAGGCATAATTCGTTGCTGGGTTTATCCTAGTAAGCACACATGGGAGCTTCACAGAAGTGGTTTCAGGAGGGCGGTGCTGACTCCCCTTATCATCAAGTTTACTGAAGTGGGGCCAGCTCCCCGCCTCTTTCAGCTTTGCTGCCAAGGTTGGAGAGGGGTGGAGTGGCCTGGAAGACCATCGGGAGGGTGGAGACTTGCTTTCTTATAAAGATGCTTTGGACGACTGGCTCCGGAGCTTTCAGGAAGAAAAGAACTGGGGCCTGGTGGCAAAATACCACAATAGAGCTCAAAGTTTATTTTGTTTTAGGGTAAGCTTGAAGTGTAACCAAAACGTGGTATAAACCAAAGAAAGGAAGAGAAACAACCAGCAAAATTAATCTCATTGATCCCATCCCTTGGACTTCCTGCTCTGCCTGGTGTTGGCTTCAGCTCCTGAGCTTCGGAACCCAACTGTTGAGGGTGCCAGGGACTCAGGAGCCAGTTCTCCTTTGCAAGTCTCAGATCAAACCTGTCCCATGGTAGAATCACTGGGGACAGATGCCTACGGACAAACGTGGTCCCATTCTGTGAGGTCGCAAGGTTTTTTTTAAGGGTAGCATGGCCTGCAAGGGTCTGGTGCAACCCACAAGGCAGCTGGGGTTCCCAGAGCACCCACCAACATAAGGGAGTGAGCTCGCTCCGGGGCTGGCCCCAAGCACCGGTTCCAGGGAAAATGCCAGCACCCAGGGAGATTATTTCTTCTCGGGGGCGGACAGGGAGGCGCTCCAAATCCGAGCAAGGTGCGAAGACATGACCCTCCTTTAAAATCCAGAAAATAAGAGGCAGCGAGCAGCCTCTCTCGCTTTTTTCCGGGTGCGCACCGCGCTTTCTTGCGGGCTTTGGACTACCCTGGAGGGAGGAGCAGGAGGGTGCTGGGGCGGGGTCGCCGAGCCATCGGGCGGGGACTGCCACACTCGCGCGGAACGCCCCCAACCGGGCGCACGCGCTCCCATTCAAAGCGGCCGGACTGTGCGGTCGCTGAGGAGACGCGCCCACCAGCCCCAGCACTGAGCCTGTCAGCCAGGGGTCCGCAGCCACCGCTCTGAGTCTTGGCCAGGACCATGCCGCGGCTGGAGGAGCGCTGGCCTCCAGGGATCCTGGCTCATCTGATCGGTGGCACCTGGTGCCTCCTCTTTGTCGCCGGACAGGTAGGACAGCCTGAGGGTCTCCAGCCCTCCTGGACTCCCGACCCCCTCTTTTTTCTCCCAGTCTCTGCTGGAGCAGGAGTGTCGTTTTGGGAAACGCTTTTTTTTTTTTCCACTGCTAAGTTCTGTCGGGAGGCTCAGCCTTTTCGGAAGCCTTGGGACAGGTGGTGGAGGATCGAAGCTCTAATGCGGGTTGGCGTCTAGTGCCAGGCAGGCAGGGTCAAGCTCTAGGCAGAACTTCCTGGGACCCTGTGCTTCTCTCCCGCGCCCAGGTCTTTCTTCCAGCTGGGCAGAGTAGGACGAAAAGGCTGTGGCTGAGCTCCGGAGCTGTCATTTCCCGGGGAGCTCGCGAATGGCTTCCCTTCTGGGCAGTCCTTTGCTGAGTCCCCTTCTTTTGCTTTCCTGGGAGTGGTTCAGAGGATGGCACACTCATTCTCTCTTCAGCTCTTCCAACACTCCATAAACATCTGGCATTGTCACCAGAGTCCCTTTTTGTCCAGGGAATGCTGTATAAGGTGTGAAAAGTGCAAAACAGGTGGGCTTCCCAGGAGCTTGCCAGGGGTGGGGGTGTGGAGCAAGTGGCCTGTACGGTTGCAGGACGATTGGTTCTTGCCACACCCACACCCAATCTTCCCACAGTTTTTGCCTGGCCGGGAAGAAAATGGGGATTCTCAGGCTACCTAGAAGGTTTCTGCGAGTGTTAAACACACAGTCTTGCTGCAAGACCCTGAAGCATCTGCTTAGGAACTAGAGCAGAGGTCAAGGGAGGGTCGTGTCAAAGTGTGAACTTTGTTTTGTTTTGGGAGAGTCAGGTAACTTTTAATTAACACTCGCCACTTGGGCAGCTTGTTTATAATTTCAACTACAGAGATGTGATTTTCATAGGATTACTTTGGTAATTCTGGGAAAATGCCCAAATACTCTTGGCGGGAATTATCGCCAGATAGCCTCCCTTCCTCTGTTTTGACTATGGAGACTTGTCCAAATTGGGGGATTTCCTTCCTTTGCTTTTACTTATGTTTTGAAATTCGTTTTCATATCTCTGTGTTAGTGGTCATTTTCATGGCAGAAGCATGCTTTTGGAGAGAGAGTATTAGGTATGAATGCTCCTGAGAGGCCCAGAGCAGGCTGGGACTGAGGGGCAAGGGCATCCTTAGTCAGTAATGGAACTTTTCAGAACCCACCTAGATTGTGGTAGAACATGCTAGAAACAATGATGTTCATTATAAGCTTGTTCTGAGCCCACCAGCTTTGACTCATAGAGGTTTTCTCAGCCATAGAGCTCAGACAGAATGACCTACCTTCAGGCATTCCTGTGGCCATGGACAATCGCAGGTGGACTACATATCAGCTTCCCAGAGGAGTTAGACTTAACTGCTCCCAAGTGATTGCAATCTGTGCTAGATTGAAAGCCACACTGGGAAAATGTCCTGTCCTGAGGTGAGCAGTTCTCACAGAAGCTTGACTCCCAATCTACACATAAGAACAATGAAGAGGGCTTAAACATAAGGACAGGAGACTTGCCATGAAGCTTCCGGTACTGACTCTGTGTGACTAGTTTTTGTTCAAAGCTCTTAACTGTCCGTTTTATCTTTGGTGCATTGAGGTCCTTGACCTGAGTTCTCCAAGGTACTGTCAAGGACCAACAGTACCAGGCATATTCTCAGACCAAATCAAGACAGCCCCTCATTATCTTGTTTAAAAAGCTCACGTGGATAGAAACTACCTCACCTTTGAGGTTTGGATATATTGTTTGCTAAAACATAATTCAACAAAGGTGTTGAATAACCCATTAATGAATTTTCTTAGACTTGTGGACTTTATTTTATTTATGTATTTATTTTTGTTTGTTTCAAAGGCTTTCTCACCTTGCCATCTCAACCCTTTTTAAGGTTATTCTGGGCTTTCTTGGTATTCAGAGCAAACTGACCTCCCAAACACCCTACCTGTTGCCCTTGTCCTGAATCACAACTGCTCCTCTGAGAAGAAGCTTAGAAACATAGATTTGGAATTCCAGACGGGCTTCTGCTGTTCTTCTCCTCAGAACGCCTCTCATTAGGAAGCTGACAGAGCTCAACACTAGTGGACAGAGAGGCATGTGAAGGGGAAATGAGTTCTGGTATATCGTGGTAGAATGTGGATGCCTTTGAGGCTCTTCTTGGATATAAACTAGAGTAGCTGCGTTTAAAGCTTACCACATCTTTCTTGAACAAAACCCACATACGGACGTTTCCTAATCACCGAGTATAAAAGATCAGAAATGTGAAGATATTTAATATTAAATCAAGAAGTCTGTCTCTAGCCAATAGCCAGTGTCATATTATTTGAACATTGTAATTTGCACAGTTCTTATACTTTTAAAATTAAGTCACTCGCTGCATAAAAGAAGATCCGCAAGTGTTATCACATGAGTGTTATCAGATCTTCCTTGAGTATGATGTAGCCACAGTAAGAGCGAAGCCATCAAGACCTGCTTCCTAGTCAGATCACACTAATAGTACAAAGAACAATCTCTATGGATATGAGAATTGTTTGGAAATCCAGCATTTCTTCTTCTCCTTTTCTTTCTGCTTTCAGAAATTGTTTTTTTTTTTTTTACTTCTGACTTTCATTGTATTTTGTAAAATCTCTTGGCTCACTCCTTAGGTTCCCATGAACTGGTTATTTTACTGATTAGCCTCATTTCATAAGTTGAACCCAACTCTATACTATTACCCAAATTGCTCCTACATAACGAGAAGCACAGCAGCATCCGTATCCTGCACATGTAAGGATGGTAAGGTGGTGTGTTGGGAAAATACAGCCCATTACTGCTGCTTTAAAACGGCACGTTGTGGTGGTTCATTCAAACAAAAGAATATTTTTATTCATGTTCAAATCACGTCCTTAGGAATTCAGTAGTGAAATGCATAGTCCCAAAAATGCTAGAAAGAGTTTGTGGTGGCTGCTTGAATTCATTCTCAACTAAAGACCTTGAAGAAGACTTGTTTGTGTCTTATTCCGTGGTGTTCAATTGCTCTTGCTTTACTGCTCTTCCTTTTGTCAAAATACTGACAACTCTGCATTGCTAAAATCAAACTCAGGGCTTTGAAAAAAGATGCTACTTAACTGTTTTCCCCAAGCAAGAAGTCTCCTGAGTTCAGAGGCTGCACCCCAGGCAGTATTTTTGTTTGTTTGGTATATCCTGAGATATGATTGGCACACAGTAAACTATTCATGTTTAAAATGTAAAACTTGGCAAGTTTTAACATAGGCACACTCCAATGGCACCATATTTACCAAATGTTTTTGTGGCCTTTGAAAACGCCCCCCTCCCCCATCCTTATTTGAAGAGCCAACATCATTAGGAAAATAGCAATGTTTTGTTAGTATACATTACATCTTTTGTGTTAGTGGACTGACAGACTTTTAGCAGTTATGTCTTGGCTTTTTATTTTATTTTTATTTTACTCAGGATAATTATTTTGAGATCGTTCATGCTGTAGCACGTAGCAATATTGTTTTGCATTTCTAGCCTGGGTGTTTATCTCACAATTTGTTGCATATTAACTTGCGCCTACTGAGAGCTTGGGCATCTCTTTCCTTGGCTGTTGAGAATGAAGTTTCCCTGAACATGTGTGAACACATTGTTGCAGAAATAGTTGGTTTCATTTGTCTCTTGATAAAAGTTTGTAGCTTAATGGTTGACTCGGATCATAGATGATGTCTGACTTTCTAAGAAACTAAGGTATCAAAATATAGCAAAGTGGCTAGTCCCTCTTTATTCACAGTTTTGATTTCTGTAATTTTGGAACTTATTGTCTGAAAATATTACAAGGAAATTTTGAGACATAAACAAACCATAATTTCTAAAAGGTTAAAATATTTTTATTATTATTTCTACTGATCTCTGATATCGCACACATGTTCAGGAAGTCACATTGGTATGGTCTCTGTTTTCAAGCATCCACTGATATCCAGAGGTGTATTGCCTGTGGGTAAAGGAAAAGAACTAGGGTACCATTTTGCACATTTTGCAAGGGATACATGGGAGTTGTATTTCATCTGCATGCTCGCCAACACCTGGTGGCCTTTTAGCCATACAAATAGTGATAACTCAGTGATGGTTTTAATTTACAACTCTCTAATGATTAAAGACACTGAGCATTTCCCCGTTAGTTTATTTAGAACCCTTATACAGTCAGGCACCTCTTGACAATGGAGATATATTCTGAATATGCAACACTAAGCCATTTTATCAGTTTTTGAGAGGACTCACACAAACAGAGACCATATCTTGTGGCTAATTTTAAGGAACCACTGTCATGTTGGTAGTCACTGGAGTGTCATATGACACATGAATAGAAACTTTAGCAAAGTTTCTGTTCAAGTTTTCTCATTATTAGGTTACTAGTTTTCTTACTGTTGAGTGTAAGCCTTCTTTTTTATAGTCTAGCCATGAGTCTTTATCAAATGTATGATTTAAATTTATTTTCTTACAAGTCTTTGGTGTGTCTGTTTTTCTAAATAACGTCCATGGATAGTGTTTAGTAACTTTTCCTTCTTTGTGTGCATGACGAAAGTATCCTACAAAGGTGACCTCAGGAAAGAAAGGTTTACTCACGGTCACTGTTTTAGAGCAGCCCATCACAGCAGAGACGTACCATGACAGGGGCATGAGGTGGCTGCCTACATTGTGTCCAAAGTCAAGAAGCAGAGACATGAGCTCAATATTGGTACTCAACTTACTTCCTCCTTAAGTTCAAGACCCCAGTGGTGTGGGACAATTCTGTATTCTGTCAATTATGTTTTAAATAAACGCTGATTGGCCGGTAGCCAGGCAGAAAGCATAGGCAGGGCAATGAGAACAGGAGTATTCTGGGAAGAAGGAAGCTCTTTCTGCAGTCCTGTCCAGACACCGAAGAAGCAGGATGTGACCTGCCCTGCTGAAAAAGGTACTGAGCAACGTGGCTAACATATACTAGAATAATGGGCTAATATAGGTTATAAGAGCTAATACGAGGCCTGAGCTAATGGGCCAATCATTTTATCATTGATGTAGACTTCTCTGTGTGATTTCTTTGGGATTTGCCAGCTGTGGGAACTGGGCAGGACAAAAACCCCAATAAGAAGGCCCTCATGTTACACCCCAGCTCATCGAGTGCTGCTGCCCACATTTAGGGTGAGTCTTCCCAGCTCAGTTCCACCATTCTGAAAATGCCCTACAGAAAACAGATACTCCAAGAGGTTATGTTTCCTACATGGTTCTCAGTCACACCAAACCGACAAGATCACAGGGATATTTTGATGAAACTAGACCTACCGAATTGTTTGAAAGGACACTTTAACTTTGTTCCTTTTTGAGATGTATTTGTCTAGCTCGAGGCACAGGTTTCACTTACAGAAGTTCAATAGCTTTAGGTTTTTTATTTAGTATATGTTCCATTTGGAGTTACATTTCATATATGATGCATATGGCTCTATGTTTGACTTTCACCTATGGATATGCAACTTTTAAGAAGCATCACCCTTTCTCCATTGGAGTCTCTGTGTACCTTCATCAAAATCAGTATTCATACATGCATGAATCTATTTCCAGATATTGTATTCCAGTGAACAGGGCCACCATCATGTTTCTAGGTTAACAGTTCTCAACCTGTGAGTCACGACCCTTTGTGAGTCGCATATCAGATATTACATTATCATTTACAACAGTAGCAAATTTATTGTGTGAAGTGGCAATGGCAATAATTTTAGGGTTGGGGTTACCACAACATGAGGAACATCATTAAATTGTCACTGTATTAGGAAGGTTGAGAACCACTCTTCGAGGCACTGTATTGCTATAGTTTTAATTTTTAAATTGTAATTTATTTTTGTGCAGTCCCAGTGATTGAACCCAGGGCCTCCACACAAGCCAGGCAGCGCTCTTATCTGCACCTCTTTGATAAGAAGCCTTGAACTCAGAAGTTTAATTTTTTAATTCTGTCCTTTGTTTTCAAGGAATTTGATCTGGCTATCCTGTGTGTATTTCATATCCATTCACCAGTTCCGAAAAAAAAAAAAACTGCATGCAAAGAGTTGTTTGACAGTGTTTTAGTTTCTATATCTATTTTGAGAGAATTACGAATTAACAATATTGAGTCTCCTGACCATGGGTATTGTATACTGATCTAAGAGTTCATTCTTCAAAATATCAGATCTCATGGACATGAGTATTGTGCACTCCTCTGTGAGTTAGTTCTTCTAAGTACTACTTAATGACTTTCAGTGTACACTCTTTACACAAGTGTTGGCTGGAATTTCTTTCTCCTCACTCTGGCCTTCTCCCCTTTCTCTTCTTTATTCCCCACTTTCTTCCTGTGCTGGAGCTGTAACCCAGAGTCTTACACTTGGTAGGCAAGTGCTGTACCACAGGCCTGTACTCTTAGTCTTGTGTATTTCTTCTTTGATCTATTTTAAATGGTGCTGATCTTCAACTTTTCAATTTCCACTTTCCCTTTTATGTTTGTAAAAATATAATTGGTTTGAATATTGTATTATGATCTGAAATGTTACTAAACTCATTTATTGGATGGGGTGGATTTTTTTGTTATTTTCCTTTTGGATTTTCCACACAAATGGCCATGGCACCAACCTTGAATTTATTTTTTCTTGTCTAATAACACTGTCTAAATACCTTTGTTCAAGTTTGGACAGATATGATAAAAATAGATATCTTTGCTTCTTCTTGATCTCTGGAGGAAGAAATAGTGGTACCCATAAAGTATGATATTGGCTGTAGGTTGCTGTGGGACAATGGTCTGTATCTTGTCACTTGTATTTTAAATAAACACTCATTGGCCCATAGTCAGGCAGGAAGTATAGGCGGTGCAACCAGGCAAGAAATAGAAGCAATGAAAATTCTGGGAAGAGTGAAGTTTCAGTCTGCAGTCGTCATCCAGACACACAGGAAGCCAGACACAGAGTAAGCAAGATGTGACTGCCTCACCGAAAAAGGTACCAAGCCACATGGCTAACACAGACAAATATTATGGGTTAATATAAGTTATAAGAGTTAATAAGAAGCCTGAGCTACTTATTATAGACTTATTATTATAATTAATGTAGACCTCTGTATGTTTCTTTGGGACTTAACGACTGAGAACCGGGCAAGACAGAAACCTCATTCAACAGTAGGTTGTTTGTATTTGCACTTTATAGGTTGAGGTATTTAAGTTTATTCTCTATATGATGAGAGTTCTGAAATCACAGGTGAGGTTAAAGATGGATGTCATGGTATATGTTTACAATTCTTATGCTTAGGAGTCTGAGATACTGGTCAGCCTTGACTTCATAGCAAAACTCTTTCTCAAAGTGGAAAAAGCACCTGAAGGAAAAATGGAAAGAAAGAAAAAGAAAAAACGCCAACAAAAATGGATGCTAGGTTTTCTCAAATTATTTTCCTGTATGTAACTATCATATAATATATAATAATTATGTAAAATATATAATATTTGCTATACAAATGTCTGTTAGTACAGTGAATTATAGTCACTGACTTTTGGTTGTTAAACCTACATTTTCATTCCTGGAATAAAGTCAATTTGAACAGGTTGTTAATGCTGTCTAGAGGACAGATCTTATGTATGTGTGTGTATATACATGTATGTATATATATGTATGTATATGCATACACGTGTGTACATATATACACATGTGTATGTATATACGTATATATATATATGTGTGTGTGTGTGTGTGTGTGTGTGTTTTGTGTATTAGACTGTTCTGTTGTCTTACTGAGTTGGAGACCAAATAGTTTAGCAGTTGCTTCCTGCATGCTGGAGAGACAGAGAATCCAGTCAAGAAGAACAGAAAGTTTGTGAGCTCCCAGGTTAGATTCATGGAAGGGCTGAAGAAGCTGAAATCTGATGTAGTAGCAACAGACACAGTTGTTCAGGAAGCCTAAGGCTTGTACATGCTGCCTGGATTATTTTTCTAATTGTGTTTCATGTGGTTTCACAACCTACTGTATTTTGATGACTGTGTTTAGGGTGGGTTTTTCCTCTCCAGTTACTATCCCACTTGGCAATCCTCTCTGGAAACTCCCTGACAAATACAATCTAAAGAGTTTGACTCCACAATCTCCGGACATCTTAAAGGCCAGTCAGGCTGACAGTCAAGACTAATAATGGAATTGTTAGTATTTTCCTGTAAGGTGTTATTGGGGCTCTGGAGAGATGGCTTAGCTGTTAAGAGTACTTGCTGCTATTGCTGAGGATCCTAGTTCAGTTCCCAGCACCAACATCGCTCCAGTTTCAGGTGATTTGATGCCCTCTTCTGGCCTCCTTGTAGTCTCTTACACACGGTACACACAAATACATACAGGCAAAACACCCACGCATATTAAGATAAAATATCTTTAAGATATTATTGATTCAATTTATTAAACTTTGTTTAGATTTTTTGCATCTGTGTCCATGGATGACATTTTTCATTTTTATTTTTAAATTAAATTAATTCAGAAATTTTTTATCTGGCCTTTGTACCATAGTAATGCTAGCCTCATTAAATATTAAGGGAATGATTTTTGCTTTTCAATGTTCTGAAAAAACTTGTGTTTGAGCATTTCCACATAAATTTGGAAATTCAACCTTAATCCATCTGGATCTAGAGTTTGTTTTGTGAGAAAATTCCTAACTGAAATTTAGTTCCTTCAGGTGACAGGCCATTCAGATAATCATTGTCATCTCAGGTTGGGTGGTTTGTCTTTCCCAGTTTTTCATTTCATGTTAGTTGTTTAATGATTTGGCATAAAGTAGTTCATAATATTCTACTACCAAGTGTGATACTATTGAGATTATAGTTAGATGGTAGTATCAAGCCTGATATTGATACTGATTTATTTTTTTTCCTGGCCAATAGGCTTAGTAGGGCTTCCATTTTACTAAGGCATATTTTTATGTATATGGATGTCTGACTGCACATATGTTTGTGTAAGATATCCATGCTTGATACCCACAGAGACCAGAAGAGGATGTTGAATCCCCTGGAGCTGGAGTCAGCAGTCAGTCGTTAACCACCATGTGGGTGCTGGAACTCAATTTGGGTTCTCTC
>JAQHUG010000238.1:990750-1015139 GCA_028555095.1 Dicrostonyx torquatus | reverse complement strand
GAGGACATGCTGCTCTAGACAGACACACCACTCAGAGGCTGTGGCTATTTTTCTGCTCACAGTTTATTGCCCAAACTAAGTTCAAGAGGGTGCTAACTCTCATGTTATCTCAAGAACATTACTTTTGGTTCTATTTGCCTTAGCTTTGTCAAGACTTCCAAAGCATGGTCTAAATAATTCTCCCCCATGTGTATACTTTAGAATAAATGACCTGACACTACTGTACAAGGGTTTAAAATGAACCTACACTCATTAATTAAAAATTTATACAATTTGAAACTTATGTCACAACCATTCTTTTTAATTTAACTATTTGTTTTGGAAGTTCAAGGACAACTTTATTAGAGTTTGAAAGACCTCCAACCCCAGGGCAGGCTTGCTATAAATCTCAGCAGCTTCCTGGAGGAGGAGAGTGGGAGAGAGATGGAAAAGAGCCATGACAATTAAGTTACTAGCCTGGAGCCCACCACCTGGCAGCAGACAGTGGCATGGCAGGAAAGAGGCCTTTAGAGGAAAGGTGAGATAGTCCAATATAACAGGAAAGTGTGCTGAGGTTCTAGCCAGCATCCAAGAGAAAGAGACGGGTAAGAAAAAAAAAGAAAGGGAAAATTGAAACTAAGACTCAGAAAGGACTTGGCTCTGTAGTGACTGTGTTAGGAGGGTGGGTGGAAACTCTGGGAAGGGAAAGTATAGCATCCCATTAAAGGAATGGTTAATTATGAAATCAATCCTTCCTTCCTGAGGAGTGGTCCCTTAGTCAGGTCACTGGCCCTGGTCAGCTGGAATGTTAGGTTTCCACCCAGGTCAGAGAGTCTATTCTCTTGGCCAGGACCTTTCCCTCAATGAACCTTTACTGCTGACCTAACATGCCCCACTCTGAAGAGGTTACCCTAAAGTAATTTAGGAACCAGGTCAGGGTTCAGGGGTCCCAGATACTTCATCTATCACTGGTTATTGACAAGGATAAGGATGCCAAGAGGCTAAGGACAGTTCTGGCTTTTAGCCAATAAAGAAACTGGTTGCTTGGAGGGAGTATTGTTGTCCTACACTATCTAGCAGTTTCTACCTCTTGTTTTTATTACTCTGTTCTCTCAAGTGGTAACCCAGCTGCCATTATCAGTTTCCTCAACAGTCCAAGGGATCATAGTCCCAGAAATTAAGCTGGAGTTTGTATGATATGTTGTTTAGAAAGCTGTTTCTCATGAGTGATTTCTTCTTGATAAGGAAAATGTTGCTCAGATATAGGACATGATGGCCTTGGCTCAATTCAACACTGTGGTGCCTATCAGCAGCCAAGAGAGGCAGGCTTATATTGCTTTAACCTAAAATTAAATGATGGCTAAATTTCTTTTTTCTTTCTCTTGAAACTATCTGGGAGGGACTTTACATTCTGCTTCTAACCTCTCCAATGGCTAAAACAAATGACTGAGGATAGATTCTTGGTTTTTCACTCTGGAGACCTTCCTTGGAAACCAAAAGGATAAAGGAGGAGGAGCCCACTGGGTGGATGCCCTGTGAGGCTGTCAAGATATGTGACCTTCGAATTGGATATTTAAGCAATGGCCTCTATTTCGCTTCTTCCTGCTTAGGGCTTGGAACACTCAGGGCTCTTCCTTGACTTCTTGCTCATAGCTTTCTTTGCACCAGTCAAGGGTTCCCTTTGTGTCCTACAACCAGAAGTTATGCAAACAAAATCATGGATGCCCAGTGAAAGAGAACCCCAACTGCAACAACTGCAACCCCTGGCACCCTCACCTGCATTGAAGAGGTTATATTTGTTATCACCCCAGATCCTTAACTATTCCCAAATGCCTGTTCAGGGATATTAAGTACCCATCTTAACCGCCCATCTCCAGAACATTCATTGTCTTGCAAATTTGAAATTATATCCACTAACCAACTTTCTATGCCCTTCTCCCTGTTCCTGGTAACTTCCATTATCTTTTGCCTGTTTCTGAACTTGCTATCTGAGGTTCATTATATAAGAAGAAAAATACAGTATTTTTTATTGTGTCATTAGCTTAACATCATGCACGTTACAGCTTCACTGTAAAAGTGGTAGACCAAGTTTTTCTGTTGTCACCGTATTCTTGGAACTAGACCTATCAAAAAGAGACCTTCAGTTGGGTCACATCTTGTGATAAATGTTGGCAAGTCACTCTGTGAGCCTTTATCTACTTGTTTTATATTTCTAAACCTTCCATTCTCTCTTGTTTATTTTTATGGTTTTATTTAGAGGTTTTCTATGTTGGTAGGACTTGCTTCACTTTTCTTTGTTTTTGTAGTTAGGGTTACTATCGCTGGGACGAAGCACCACAACCAAATTAACTTGGAGAGGAAAGGAATTATTTCACAAACAGTTTCACGTAACAGTTCATTTTCAGAAACAGTGAGAGCAGTAACTCAAACAGGCCTGAAACCTGGAGACAGGAGCCATGGAGGGGTGCTGATTACTGACTTCCTCCTTGTGCCTTGCTCAGCCTGATTTATTATAGAATTTAGGACTACCAGGCCAGGAATGGCATCACCTACAATGGGCTAAGCCCTCTCCCACTAGGCACTAATTAAGAAAATGCCTTATGGGTTTGTCTATAGCCTGATTTTAAGGAAGCATTTTCTTAACTGAGGTTCCCTCTTCTAAGATGGCTTTAGCTTGTTTCAGGTTGACATAAAACTATCCAGCATGTTTGTGTGTCTGCCTTACTAAGGAGTTGGGAAGCTTCTTTTTTAGTTATCTTTTCACTTAAGTGATACCATTTTGCTTATTTATTATTGTTCAAGAAAATGTCTTGCTATGTAATCCAAGCTGACCTGGCCCTTGAACTTGTCCAACTCGAGGCTTTGTATGCTGAAATCTCAGAGTTGCTACATGCTCAGTTAGCTTTCCTTCTGATGGTTTGTTCTACAACATGGTGAGGTTTTTACTTTGTTGGACCTATTAAGCATCTTTTGAATTTTCTGGACCTGTAGGTACACATCTTTCTCAAGAAATGTCAAGTTTTCTGGAATTATGTCACGGAGTGGATATTCTATGGCATTTCCTGCCAGCTCTCATGGACCCTGTGCAGGACCTTAAGAGAGTCAAGATTGTTCATAGTTCAAGGATTTGACACTATTTTTTTCTGTTTGGAGACTCTATCATTTCATTTTTATTAATGAGTGCTCCGCTCTCTGGTCTGAAACTTAAATATCACTTCCAATCCTCTCCTTGCATGTCTCATCACAGCTGATAATGGCGCACTTCTGCTGTTTCATCTCAAAATGCCCGGTTGTAATACTTGTAATGTGTATTGGTACTTACTTGTGTTTTAGGTGCATGCCTGCCATCCCCATCATTGTTAACTTGAGTCTGAGCATTGGCTTGCTGTCTACTCCATATATGTTGTGGTGGTTTGAGTAAGAATGATCCACACGTGCCTCCATCCCCACAATGTTGATTATGTTAATGGACTAAACCTCTGAAACTGTGAACAAACCCCCAGTTAAATGATTTCTTTAGTAAGGGTCACCTTGATCATGAGGTCTCTTGATAGCAAGAGAACAGTCAATAATATATATGCCACATCTAGATCCCTGCATGCTTGATGGATAAAGAAGTAATTACAATTAATTCAAAACTATGCAGTATAAAACTGTTCTAAAGTTAGTTTTGTGTGTTAAACAAATACATACCTTGCTAATCACAACAGAACCTTCAGGTATTAGTTCAAGAAGCATTAGCCATTCATAGCTATGACAAAAAATAATATTTGGAAAGAGTTATTTCTTGAGAACATATAATCTGCAATTTGCAAGGCTCAAGTAGTCATTCAGGGATCTGGTTGATGGCTCTCAGTGTCATGCTGGTGCCTTGTTCTGTATGACAGATGGAGGAATAGCATGCAGAATTGCTGCCATAGTAATCTGAGGAGTGGGATGGGTAACTTCTGCCTACATTTGATGTTTGTATTCCTCAGCAGACTCCAATAGAGCTGTGGTGCTAATGTCCCCACAAGAACTCTGTTCCATGGCCACACTTCCTAGCAGTGAAGATCATGAGGGCATCTGCAAGCTCAAAAGGTCACTCAGACCAGAGTACACATGGAAAGTCACACATACATATAGGTACAAGAATGCAATTGATACCTGCAGGCAAATGGATCGACAAGTCACTTTCAAAAATGTAAGCTTGGTTTAGTAGTCTAAGACTCGGAAGATGAGAATCACTGCAAAAGGTGGTAGGAGATCTACTTAGAAAAAACTTAGAAAGGTTTTGACTGTATCATCTTTTAAAACTATAAAGTAAAACATAATGGGCATGGGGTAGAGGATTAAAAATACCCTGCTTGTATGAACCGTAGCAAAAGAATGAATTGCCAGGTATTCTTGTAGCTGTCTTCATGATAGGCCCAGATTAGCATCTTGCTAGCTGAATGCAAGCCCAGAGAGGTTTCTGGTTGGGCTTCTGGCACCATTGGCTTTAATAAATAGAGCATTTTTACCAATGGGCTATTTTCAGATATCAAATCACACGATAAGTCTTATTCTTTAGATGAACTACACATAAAGCCCAGTGCTCCTTTTCATGGGTCTGTTCACCAAATAGGGTCCGTTTGTTTAAAGATGAGAAAAGAGGCCCATTGCATGTCTGTTCCATAATGCCGCTGTAACTGATCTATGGAACAACGTTGCTGTAGTTCTGTGAGCCAAAGGTAGCCTGGCCATTCTTTCCTATGCCAGGGAATGGGAGCAGAAATCTGAGCCCAGTGTTTCTTCTGCAGCTCTTGAACTTTTCTCCCCTCTTTTGTAAAACTCTTTTCTTTATCAGGAAGAAGGAAAGCATTCTGTGCTTGGTGGATTTAGGGAGCGGGGCAGTGCCAGCTGCACTCAGGTGCTCATAGGACTGCCTTTGTATCATCCGTCCACCTCGTACCTGGCCATCGTTTCCGACTGTTCAGAAGGAAACCCATTTTGAGACAAGCCTTAGACTCCAAACAGGAAAACACTGTGCATTTTTTAAATTCAAAATCTTCAAAAAAGTTAGTTTTCAAATTGGATGTTTTTCCAGATATATTTTACTTCATTCTGAACTGCCTTTTGTGTTTTCTTCCAAGAGAAGGGGGTATTTCAGTTGTCTTAGAGTGTCTATTGCTGTGAAGATATATGATGATGGCAACTCTTATAAAGGAAAAACATTTAATTGATGTGGATTATATTTTCAGATGTTCAGTCCATTTATCATTATGGCAGAGAACACGGAAACATGCAGGCAGACATAATGCTGGCTACATCTTGATATGCAGGCAACAGGAAGTGATGTCATATACTAACTGGGCAGTGTCTTGCACATATATCAGACCTCAAAGCCTCCCTTCATAGTGACACACTTCCTCCAACAAGGGCACACATTCTAGTAGTCAATCCCTTTGGAGGCCATTTTCTTTCAAATTACCCAGTTTCACTCCATGAGTCCCAAAGGCTTGTAGGCACATCATAATGCAAAAATGCATTCAGCCCAACTTCAGAAGTCCCCATAGTCTGTAACAGTCTTAAACTTATTTAAAAATCTAGAGTTCAAAGTCTCCTTTGTGATTCATGCAATCTCGTAACTGTAATTTCCTGTAAAATCAAAGTCAAAGATCTGATCACATACTTCCAAGGTAAATGGCAAAAAAATATACATTACCATTCCAAAATGTAGAAAAGGTAGCATCGTGAGGAAATAATGGATTAAACACCAGCTGGGCAAACTCCAAACTTCATCTCTATGTCTGATGTTGGAATATTCTTCAGCTCTCCAACTCCTTTCAACTCTGTTGACTTCACCACACTCTTTCTTTGGGCAGGGTCCAGTCCCTGTTAGCAGCTTTCCCTGGAAGACATTCCACAGCTCTGATATCTCCCAACATCGCGGGGTCTCCAAGGCAATCCAGACTTCAACTTTACAACTTCACACAATGGCTTCTCTAGCCTCCCTTCAGGCACACACTTGACACATGCCTGGCCTCAGTGACTTTCCTTAATCGTGAAAGCAAATTCTGTATCCCCTTTCTTCTATCCTTAACTCTAGAACCATGGGGCTGAAACTGCCAAATTCTGCTGCTTACCACACCTGGAATATGGCCCCTTATTCAATTACAACTTCTTCAACTTTCTGTTTATGATGGTTAGATCAGGCTGGCCTCAGACTCAGACATCAGCTAGCCTCTGCCTTCCCAGGGCTAAAATTAAAGGTATACCTTCACCATATCTGGCTCTAAAGTTTTCTTTAATTTCTTTTCACAAAATCCTGGTGGGATCCTGTCCTGAGGTCATCACTTGCTTTATTCCATTTCTTAATCTATTTATTTCCTTAAACACAGGACATAGCTTCATTCTAGTTTCTGGTGCTCCTCACAATGTATCTTTCCTTGCTCAGATTACTCCTTTTCATCATGTATCCTCATTAGAGTTACCACTAAGAACCATGCAACAGTGTCAGTACTAGGCTGTTTTGAGATTTCCTCTAACGATGGAATCAATTTAAAACTCTTCATTGTAGCCTCGGGCAGACTTTTCAGACAAAGGCAAAAAGCAACCACATTCATTACCAAAATATCACAAGGATGATTTCTAGGCTGAATACTAAAATTCTCCCCTCCTGAAGCCTCTTGAGCCAGGTCCAAACACTTCACCTCATTCTCAGCAACATTGTCTTCCATGTTCCTATCAGTCAGTCCCATTAAGCAGTGATTAAAGCATCCCACTGCTTTCCTGATCCAAAATACCAAAGTTCAAGTTCCTCCAAGCAAAGCATGTTCAGGCTTAGCACAGCAAATACCCCCAGTCCCTGGTACCAACTTCTGTCTTAAGGTTTCCATTGCTTTGAAGAGATACCATACCCATGAAAATTCTTACAAAGGAAAAAACATTTAATTGGGGTGGTTTACCTTTTCAGAGGTTCAGTCCATTATCATCATGGCAGGGAACATGGTAGTGTGAAGGCAGACATAGTGCTGGCTACATCTTGATATGCAGACAACAGGAAGTAGGCTCAGACACTGGGGAGTATCTAGAGCATATATAAAATCTTAAAGCTCACCTCCACAGTGACACACTTCCTTCAATAAGACCATACCTTCTTCAACAAGACCACACTTCCAGGTGGTGACACTTTTTTGGTGTGTGTAGGGGGTATTTCAAACCACCATACCAGGTCAGCACTATCCTGTTTTTTTCTACTTCTGATGAATCTTTAAATAGTTCAATGGACATTTACCCAAAAGTTACCACAGCTGTGTCCATAATCCGGCCCCATAAATGTGTTACCTTATGATAAGTAAGGGTGTTTTGTTAAGTCCCATTGAGGATCAAACCTAGACAAGGATAAGTTCCCAAACTCAGGGATCTATAGTTTGATGTGGGATATCCTTTTTTATATGTGTTGCTTTTATAGGTTAATAAATAAAGCTGTTTTGGCCAATGGCTTAGCAGAGTAAAGCCAGACAAGAAATCTGAACAGAGATATACATAGAGAGAGAGTAGGCAGAGTCAGGAGATGCCATGTAGCTGCCGAAGGAGAAAGACACCAGAAACTGGCTGGTACGTCATAGCCCTGTGGTTATACATAGATTAATAGAAATGGGTTAATTTAAGATATAAGAGCTATCTAGGAATATGTCTAACCAATAGGCCAAACAATGCTGTAATTAACATAGTTTCTGTATGATTATTTGGGTCTGAGTGTCCAGGAAATGCAAGCAAATCTCTGCCTACAATGGTTTGGGAATTTCTTGCAGTGCTGATTTGAAGCAAGTTGGTAGATCATCATCTTCTACTGTGCATCATGAAAAATGGTCTCAGTTAAAGCTAGAGCTTCTGATAGGTCACTGGTTCTCAACCTGTGGATCACGACCCCTTTGGGGGAAGAGATCAGATATCCTGCATATAAGATATTTACATTGTGGTTCATAACACTAGCAAAATTACAGTTATGCAGTGGCTAATAAAATAATTCTGTGGTTGGGGGGCATCACAACACCAGGAGCTGTATTAAAGGTCATAGCATTAGGAATATTGAGAACCATGGCTTTAGACGCTGAGTGGAGAGGGCTCAGAAGGACCCCTGGATATGGGAGTGTTTGAATTGCATTTTACTCCAGTTCACCTGTGAGAGTCTTTGTCCATCTCTGGCAGCATGCCATTCCTGTTGGATTTTGTCATTGGGTTTTCCACTAAACAGATCACTTTCCATGGCTGAATGCTGATAGATGGATTTGGGGAGTCTGTCAGTCAGTTTGAGCTCCTACACTGTGGTTTCAGTAGCCTTTGAGAGCTGAGAGTACTACTTCCAAGGTCATTGGGTACTCCTCCATCCGTTGCTGGAATTGAGGCTGTCTTAGCCATTGTTATAGTTCTGTGAAGAAACACCATAACCAAGACAATTCTTATAAGAAAAAGCATTTAATTGGGGGCTTACTTACAGTTCCAGAGGCTTAGCCTATTGCTATCATGGCAGGGAACACATCAGTTGGTGGGTATGGTACTAAAAAAGTGGTTCAGAGCTTCATGTTGGTGCTCAGTCAGAAAGGCAGGGAGAGAGAGACTGGCTTGAGTGAGACCCCAAAGTCCATCCCCAGTGATACACTTCCTCCAGCCCTTTCTACGCCATTCCATTCACTGGTGACCAAGCATTCAAGTATATGAGCCTATGGGGGATATTTATTCAAACTACCATAGGGGTCTAGGGTGTGAAGCAGATCAAACTGAACATTGGACACATGGTTCTTTGGTGCCATTCTTGAGAAATGATGAGAAACAATTGAGTTTGTATGCAGTGACTAGCTGGCTACTATTGTTTCTTAGGCTGGTTGATTTCAGTTAGAATCCTTCCTTGTGATAAACATATTTAAAAAGTTACCTAGAGTTTTTCTACCTAGAACTGTATAAACTTCAGTTGCAGAACCATTCATTTCAGGAGTTTCTATGAGGCTGGGACTTTGGAACAGATGACATCAGTCTCTGCCTTGGTCTTTATCTCCTCTGCTTCTCTTTATGATAGTGGTTGAGACCGTTTTGGACAATCTGACATACTTTACTCCTCTCAGAATCCCAGTATTTTCTGACCCCAAATCATCATATAAAATTCTCTACTAAAGACCCTAAGACACTAGGCATATTCCCTTCATTCTTAAATCTACTCTGTGAGTTGGGTAGGTACAAATACATTTCCCTTAGAGTTGGAGATATTTTTCATTTTGACTACAGTGATCTAAGTAGTTAGATAAGTATTATCCAAATTGTGAACTTTTTTTTAATATTAAGACATATGTAAGGAATCTACAAGCTCAGTAGAATTCCTTTAGGCTTATAGCCTGCGAAACATCCTGTACTGGGAGCTGAACTTAATAATTTCTCAACATTGTAGGACGTGTTTCTGCAAGTGGCTTATTTTCTGGATTTTGTACATCATTTCTGTAAGATTAATTATAAAAGATTCATAATCTTTGAGGACAAGACTAAATCCTAATTTATTCTTGGGTACAAAGTGGCAAGCTTAGCATTATGTATGGCAGACCCTCCTTAGATCAGTGGTTCTGAACATGTGGGCCACAACCCATTTAGGGATCTCCTATCAGATATCCTGCATATTATGATTCATAACAGTAGCAAAATTACAGTTATGAAGTAGCAACAAAATAATTTTATGCTTGGGGTTCACTACAGCATGAGGAGCTTTCTTAATGGGTTGTGGCATAAGGAAAGTTGAGAACCACCACCTTAGATGAAGTTAGGTGCGATTTTATGGATTCTATAAAAAAAATTGCCACAAACTAAATGGCTTAAAACAAGAAAAACAACAAAACCCCAAAGAACCAGATGTGGAAGCACATGCCTGCAATATATGTACTTAGGAAGCAGAGGCAGGGGCCACGAGTTAGAGCCTTGTCTGCACGATACAGTAAGATTCTGCATCAAGCAAAGCAAGGAAGACAGTGAAAACTGGTGTGGGAAGTTCTTCTGTATACGTATTGCTTTTATTGTCTAATGAACAAAGAAGCTGGCTTGGCCTGTGATGGGGCAGAGTAGAGCTAGGTGGGGGAAAGCAAACTGAATGCTGGGAGAAAAAAGGCAGAGTCATGAGACACTATGTAGCCGCCAGAAGGAAAAGTCACATTTGCCAGCTGGAACCTTGCCAGTGAGCCATGAACCTCATGGTAAAATATAAAATATAGAAATGTAGAAATGGGTTCATTCTAGATGTAAGAGCTAGCTAGCAATATGCTTAAGCTATTGGCCAAACAGTATTGCAAATAATATAGTTTCTGTGTGATTATTTCAGGAGTCTGGGCAGCCGGGAAATGAACAACTGGCCTCCAACAACAGAAAATGATAACGCCACATGTCCAGAGAAAGGAAATATAAAAATATCTATAATTAGAAGCTCCCTGCTTCTTCTCTAGTCCCTGAGGGAGAGTCTGTTCCTTATCTCTTCCAGCTTCTGGTAGCTCCCAGCACTCCCTAGTCTTCCTGGTTTTGTTAACAATTCATTCCAATCTCTGCCTTTGGTCTTATGTCCTGTTGGCCCTTTCGCTGACTCTTTCCTTTGATAGCATTTAGAACTCATTTGAATAATCTCACACACTCTTAGTCATCTGAACATCCTTAGCTACCCCGTGAGGATCCTGTTCTGGAGGGTGAGATGTGGCTGTCAAGCAGCAGACTTGTTCAGTCTGCTCCTCCCCTGTGACCTTTCTGGATAATTTCACGACTTCATCCTCCTCAGAAGCACTGAACTTCAAAAGTGTGTGCTTCTAGTTCACTTCCAGGCTGTCTGCCCCTGTTATTTGGTCTCTCATTTGCAATATGGAATTGACAGCTTTGATATCGGTAGTCTATGTCAATAGTAGTGAATTTTACATGGCTACTTCTTTCTGAAGACATGATGTCACTGCTGCCACCAGCCATCTCACTAAAGGGCAGCTCAGTGATTCACTGGTTCAGAAGCCTTGTGGTTATTCCTGACTCCTATTTCTCTCATGTGCCACACTTGATGACTGGCAGTGCATTTGGCTCTGGCTCGCCTTGATTACTGGAAAGGCACTATGTAATTAACCTCAACCTCTCACGTGCTGTTCTCAGTATCTAATCTGGGTAAACCTGTGAACTTGGACCAGCAAGGTTTCCATGTTTTATACCCTCCATGGATTTCCCAGTTTCTCAGAGGTTTTATAACACCTGGTCACCTCTGTGATCTACTCTTCTGATCTCCCTTCTACTGATTGTTCTCCATGCATTGTTCATTTTGCTGTTTCTCAAACTTGAAAGATAGACCTCAAAGCTCTATATTTTGTATTTATAACTTAAAACAAAACAAAATAAAACCCTTATTTACTCAGTCTCCTCTTCCAATTTGGTGATAAGTAGGCATATGGCATTTCATCTAAGAATAATTCCTTTCTGTTTGCCATATAATTGTATTTCTGTTGGAAATGAGTTGCATATAAGACTAGTATGCCTTGTCTCCCTATATTGTTTTGTTATCACTTCCCTTTTTAATTATAGATAATAGTTGAAATCCCACTGTCTAAGCTTTTTAGACAGTCATAACATTCCATTTCTCAATCATGGTTCTTTTGGTTCTACCTTTTGAGGTGTATTCTATATTTACTGACTCTTGAACTCAAAGCAAACTGAAATTAGCTATAACATCAATAGATGTTCAGACATGGCAGTGATCAAGCCTTCTACCATTGGGGCCTCGGGAGGGAACACAGGACTAGGACTGCAACACATGTTGAACAGGGCAGCTTCAGGCAAGCCTGGAGATCTTGGGAGGCTTTTGTTTGTCATCTGTAAAGAGAAGAGGATTGAGAAGTTGATTGCTGAGGCCCTGTCAGCCCTTGACAAGCTGTCAAGGTAAGCGGGTCCACAATTCTGGTGGTGAATACCTGCTGGATCAAACTGTAATATCTCTTTTCTTCGTTCAGTCAGCTTTCATGTTCATTTTTTCCCACCCAACAAAAGCACCAGAGGCTTAGGAGCAGGTTCCACCCTTGCATTTTGCCAGATACCTCTCCAACCTAGCCATGGCCTACAAGAACTTTTTCCCCCAGAATTTGTCTTACTTCAGTCCCCTTTAAAAAAACAAAAACACAAAATCAAAACTTAAGGTACTCTCTTGAAGAGTGAGAAGCTGCCCACGGTACTGGCACTGAGTTTTCTACTTTTTGATGTGTTTCATGATTTGGTACAAGGGAAATAGGGTAGAGTGGGAGAGGGTTCCCAAGGGTGTCACTCCTACTTGTTGGCATGTAGGAGTGAGCACTTCGCCCTCAAAAGACATGTCTGCCTACAATGTATGCTGGCTAATGTGGTCTCTGCAGGTCTAACCATCTCCAGCTTTCTGCTTTTTTCAGGGCTGAGACTGAGACCCTCAGACTTCCCTGTTCAACATGTTCATACATGTTGAGTCCAGTCTTGAAAGCGTTGTCCTGGATGATGTCACAGACAGCAATGAAGAATTAACCAAGGAGGCACATTGTTGTGGGTGTGCTCAGAATTAGCCTTTATCTTCTCAAATTTATTTTTGATTTAAAAATTTTTGATATTATAGTTACATTTCTTTCCTCTCTTTCTTCCCCCCAAATCCTATATATCTGTCTTTCACTTTCATGATTTTTTTCATCAATGGCTCTTCCAGGGGAGGCTTCATCTCTTGTAAAAAGAGATTAATTTTAACCCAAAAAGCAACCAGGAGTTGAGCTGAATTTGAGCTCTTACCTTTTGTGTCACCATGAATGTTTTGCTGTCGCTGCCCTCTGTCTCTTTGCTACAGCCTCTGTCAAGTCAATGTCTCTTGAGTTAATCCCAGCTTAATTAATACGGGTTGGTCAACTTGAGTTCTCAGTTCCGTACCATTATTTCTAGGGGATGCGGGAATGGATCATTAGTTTTAAACAACCTCATAAACTTGGTTAATATTAACACTGCGTATGTGGAATGGGGCTTATTATACTTACTTAAATTTCTTTTTGTATACTCTCTTAGGCACCAGCTACAATAAATGCTTAAAAAAGCTGATATAATTTGAGAATTATTCTACTATACATATTCTACTTTACATCATACTAATGCTTCCTTGTTTTTCTCTTACTTAAAATATAATGAAACATAGTACCTCACTAACAAAAGAACACATCTAGACATTAGGAAAAGAGAAAGACTTTAATGCCTCTGTTTAAGCGTGGATATCGAGGCTTGAATTAAAAGCATAGTGTTGTAGCTTTTGTGTGCATTTGTGTGAGTTGTGACTTGTTACACCTGCTGGCTTTTAAGCAAAGAAGTAAAAGGAATCTAAGGAGAGGAGGAAGTGATGGGCACACGGGGACTTCTCTAGTGATATCCTGATGAGTTCAGCAAAAATGATCAGAAACAGATGGGTTCCACCCCAGCCCCAGTCTTGAAACACACGAGGGCTTAAAAACTAAGGGAAACTATGCTTGGAAAAAGTGTTCTTTGCTAATGTCGAATGTCTGAATTATTATAATTTAAGAACTTCAGAGGTTCCAGTAAGTAGTTGTGTGCGCTCATCTCTAATTTAGATAGGGTGTGTGCCGGAGTTGAGCATCCAAACTATGCTGTGGGGCTGCAGTCAGGGAGGTGGAACGGTCCTGCAAAATGACATAAGGCACCAGGGCCTGATGTGCAAACTCGTTTCACATGGGTTCTTGGGTATTGAGTAACATGAGTCTTGTGTAATTCGACTCTTGGAAAACTTGTAAGGTTTTGCCTCAGTCTCTGTGCAGGAAAGTGGAAACACTTTTAGAGCAATGCCTCCAGGTGCTTTGGGGACATCCTTCCTCTCTGTCCTCCTGCCCAGGGCGGGATGTCATCTCCATGACCCTGGCTTTCCTTCACTGTTACAGGTTTGATCAAAGCCTGTATTCCTAGTAACAGCTGCAGATGTTCCTCAGAACTGTACAGACTACAGAAAGGTATCACTTGGGCTTCAGGAAAACCCTGACTGTGTCGTAGCTAAGCTAGGAGAGTCCCAGGCATCTTCTCTGACAACACCCTTCATTGTTTGCTTGGCCTGTCTTTTCTTGGACTCTTCAAGGAACTGTGGGAACAGTGACCTTTGAAGCACAGTTCTGTTTGTTTTAGGTATGAAGCTATTATAAATGAATCTATAATGTAGTTCCTGACTTTGAACGGTTTTCCCATGACACTCCACAAACTAAGCCCACATGGAGATTTTCTTTTCTTTTGTTGGGGGGTAACAAATCATGATAATACCTTTTGTGTAATATTTTTGTTCTGATTGGGAGAAAAATTATCTTTCCCTATACTGACAATCTCTCTACATTGAACTCCTATAAAATCCTTCCATTTCTTTTCTTCAATATCCACTGGGTCTGAGTTTTCAGCATCAAATATGATGTAGTCTTATACCTTTTGTATGTAGGTTCGTTCCACAACAACACACAGCACAAGGAAGCTTCCTCTTCCTTCAGTTCTAAAAAAATAAATGACATCTGCAAGTTATTTTTCTTCTACACATTTTGGGTCTCTTTCCTCTGATGAATATTTTTCCTTTAGTGTCAAGGTAGTGTTGCTTAACCTTTCTAATCCCTCCCACATGAGATGCCTCTTTAAAAGAATATCCTCTGTCTAATTTCCAACTTATTTCTTCCAATTGAATTTTTCTTTTGCATATCTTACTTATGAATTACATTCTACGTGGCTTGATGTCTAAATTTTTCTAAAAACTTTAAAAAAATCCTCTCACCAGTACCTTTTATTTAATTCACATATCTTCAATATTCTTTTGAACAATAATGTGTAACCTGAACGTGTACACTTGTAATCTCAGCTACACT
The DNA here is from genome assembly GCA_028555095.1 of Dicrostonyx torquatus. NCBI lineage: Eukaryota > Metazoa > Chordata > Mammalia > Rodentia > Cricetidae > Dicrostonyx > Dicrostonyx torquatus. The sequence goes on along the minus strand of JAQHUG010000238.1, from coordinate 1,000,299 downwards.
GGAGACTGAGGCAGGAGGATTGCAAATTTGAGACCAGCTTATAAAAATCTTGTCTCACAAAGCATATACTTGGTTGAGAATAATGCTGTGTGACTGCTGACATATCAAACCTCAAGGGAAGCTTTATCTCATTTAATGAGAAAAAAATAAATTTTAAATGTAGCCTACTATTTTGTTTGTTTCTTTGGAGACAGGGTCTTACTCTGTAGCTCTGTAGACCAGGCTGGCCTGAATCTGAGAGAGCTGCCTGCTTCTGCCTCTGCTGGGAGTCAGGTAGTTTTTGAAGTTCCGTGTTATACTTCCCTCGTATATTTTGGATATATGGTGTAGGAGGTTCTTCTGTTCATGTGTTGCTTTCATTGGATAAATGAATAAAGAAACTGCTTTGGGCCTGATAGGGCAGGACTTAGGTAGATGGAGAAGATAGAATTGAATACTGGAAGGAGAGCAGAGTGAGAGACACCATGGATCTTCTGCCTGAGATGGACGCTGGTTAGAATCTTGCCGGTAAACCACAGTCATGTGGCGATAAATAGATTAATAAAAATGGGTTAAATTAAAATGTAAGAATTAGCTAGTAAGAAGTTAGAGCTAATGGGCCAAGCAGTGATTTAATTAATACAATTTCTGTGTAGTTATTTCGACAATACAGCCCGCTACTCCTGTTACAGGTATATCCTCCTAAATACTGAGAAGAAACTGAAAATGACATATTACTTTTTTCCTTTGGAAGCACATGATCTGGGAAAGCTAGAGATGCAAACATTTTAGAAAAGTTTGTCTAGCACAAGGAAAGCTTCCCCACAGTCGGGGGTGGGGGCATGTGTCCAAAAACTGATAAAGTCAACCTAAGTAAAGACAGGTGTCATTGAGCAGGAGTGACATTACACTTGATACTTCTTGGCTGAGTAGAGAAATGGGGGAGAACTAGGATATTTTATTTATGTCATTGTAGGGGTGGTGGGCAGGAGAAAAGATTGCAGCTGGAAGTAGGAGACAATGCTGAAGATATGAGAATGAAAACAAAGGCTGATGGAGGTGTGGAAGCAGAGATGGGGTGAAGAATAGATTACTTCTTGCAACAGAATATTTTTTTTTTAATTTTTCGAGACAGGGTTTCTCTGTGGCTTTGGAGCCTGCACCGGAACTAGCTCTTGTAGACCAGGCTGGTCTCGAACTCACAAAGATCCGCCTGCCTCTGCCTCTGCCTCCCGAGTGCTGGGATTAAAGGCGTGCGCCACCACTGCCCGGCCTTACAACAGAATTTTGTACAAGCTTAGTGATTCTAGGGGCTATAGATTGCCTGGATTACCACGGAGTTTGCTGAGACAGGAATATGGAAGAAAAATCAATCTGGAGAACAGAGTTTAACTTTCCAAATGTTGACTTAGGACTGGCTATGTTTTTGATTCAGCAAGCTGTCACATGGTCATATTCATATTTTATCACCATAATGGACCACTGTGATAGGCTGTGGTAGAGACAGGCAATCACGATTTCTGCAATTAAGTAATAACAAAAAGCTGAAGAATTATTGGACCTTTGAAGTAAACAACAAAGGTGAACTGGTATCTTCACATGCTGAAAGAATATTCCTTATGGCGGCTCTTAATTGTATGGAAGAAAAGCATTTGCAGGATAAATGGATGCATACCAAGTACAATTAGATGTGTCAATGTGTTTTATTTTCAGACCATTTTTCCATCTGTCTGAGCCTCACCTAGGGGAGACATTTTTGCCACTCCCATTGATCTGAGGCACTGGGGTCCTTAACATGGCCATGCTGATATCAACAGTGCACATTCACTCCCTATAGATGGGGATGCAGTTTCTGATGAAGGTTAAGGAGACCACCATCCCAGGCAAAATGGACCCATTTGAATATGAGAGGTCAGTGCTCTCAGCCTCATTAGAGGTCCTTCTACACATCTTTATCCCAGCTTACAGGATCCCACTCTTTTCCAGTCAGTGCTGTTAACAACTAGGATGCTTCAAGGCTGGGGCTTTTTCATATATGCCAGCCCATGACATGATTGGTGTTAAAGTTTATTTTCTGAAACTTGTGTCCTATGGCTTCTGGAGAGAAGTTTCTTTTCCTGGGCGTACTTAGAAACGTTTCTATTGTTTATGGGCATCCAGAACTGGGAAATTTGATCTCTGAGATCATTCTTTTCCTTTGTTACTTTATCCAGAGATGTTAGAAGCAACCACTCAGCATGTTTTTACTCTTTACATTCCCACAAATTTTCAAAAGTTTTGTATATGGAGCCACAAACTCCTTGCTCTCCTCAATTGCTTCATGGATTCTCAGGTCTTCCCTTGCTATCAGAGAACTCTTTAGCAACTGTAGGTTTCATTAAGTAGGAGAGCAAGTCCCAGATATTACCAAGTTCACAGGAGAAATGTGTCCTTGCTACTCTGTTTCTTTAGAACCACTTCTAGCATCACAAACTGTATGAGTCAGTTCCTCTCTGTATGAGTCAGAGGAACAGAACGGATAGCATGGATGGACATTAAAAGGGGACGCATTTGATTGCTTACACAGTACAGATCAGTAGTATAACAGTACTGTCTTCATGCTAAAGAGCCTGAGAACCTGGTCACTGTTCAGCCCAGGAGACTGGATGTCTTATTAATCCCAATGTGATGCCAAAGGCTTGGAGGGTTCTTGGAGAGCCACTGGTGTGCAGTCTTTGCTGGAAAATCTTGATCTGATACCAGCAAAGGATGATAGCAGCAGTGGCAGCTGTAACGTAGCAACAGATCATCAGCAGACAGGAAAGCAAGTAGATAGGGAAATGCAAAGCTTTTCCTTCTATCTTCCTTCTGTCTAGGTCACCTATAGGTACACCACCCATGCTTTGGTTGGGTCTTTCCATTTAAGTTACCCGGATTAAGAAAAGCTCTCATAGGTGTGCCCAAAGGCTTGTTGTCATGGGTGATTCTAGGTTCTATCAAGTTGACAGTATTAACTACCATAGTTCACCAAAACTTTTTATATGCTTTCATTATACTAATTGTGGCTATTTAAAAAAGAATCAAAGGGAGAACTTCACTGATTTTATAGTAGCAGACATGTGTTTCTTCCTGGGGTCATGTCTTAAATCCAACCAGAAATCGGCTCTCCCATAATATTTGTGTCACTGTTATACCATATGATGCCATGCAGTCAATATCGTAGTTCACAGGATTCACAGCTGGGAAATGCTGACTATTTCTTCCAGAAGACTGCATAGCACCTTCCAGTACTGTGAAAACCAGCCAGGGGATAGGCAGCTTCCTGGTCAGTACCCACTTGATTTCCCCATGTTCTGTGACCAAAGTGTGGCAACTTCAACAATGCGGCATTACTATGTAGTTATGGCAGTAGCTATAAGGTAAACCTGCTATTATTATTTTCCTAAATGAAAGAATATCAAACTGCCTTCTAAATTAACATCTGCATGCCCATAAATTACTCTAGTGCTCAGTCTTCAGAGGGAAGTTTCTCTGAGCAGCCGATGGTGTTACTGATCAAAGTGAATATGGGAACATTAGAGCATCCATCCACAAATTAGACATCTTTCTTATCCCACCTTCCATAGCTTAGGGACTGTCACAGAAGGGATGGAAGAAAGAATTTAAGTGCCAGATGTTTGGGAGGACCAGAGCAAAACATTGTCGCCTGGCCTAAAAGGACTGTTGCTGCCCTCTTGGACTTATGTTAGCTGTGGTTGCCTGCACAAGACCTGTCCATGATGATGATGATGATGATGATAATAATAATAATAAGGAGAAGAAGAAGGAGAAAAAGGAGGAGGAGGGGGGGGAAGGAGGAGGAGGATAAGAAGGAGAAGGAGAAGAAGAGGAAGAAATTAAGCAGGTTGTCTGGGAGGAGTTAAGAGGATGATAAAGGGGACTGTCAAATACTTTCTATAAATTTATCAAATAACTAATGAACATTCAATTTAAAAAAGAAGATAAATCTTTTTTTAAACAATCTTATTTTACATAAAAATCCCAGTTCCCTCTCTTGCCCCTCCTCCCATTCCCCCTTCTCCCATTCCATACCCCATCCACTCCTTAGAGAGGGTGAGGCATCTCATGGGGAGTCAACAAAGTCTGTCACATCACTTAAGGCAGGATCAAGGCCCTCGCCCCTGTATCTAGGCTGAGCAAACTATCCCTCCACAGGGAATGGGCTCTAAAAACCAGTTCATGCACTAGGGGTAAAACTTGTTCCACCACTAGTGACTCCCCCAAACTGCCCAAGCCACACAACTGTCCCCACATTCAGAGGATCTAGTTTGGGACTGTCAGCTGGGGAAGCTGCATATATTTGTTTTTAAACTGAAAAAACTATCTTTAAAAATTAATTATAGAAACATAAAAGAAAAAAATAGTGGTACAAATAATATTGTAGAATACCTATGGACCTAATGTCTAGAATAAATATAAAACACATTTTTGTATGAGTTTCTTCCATTAGCCTCTTTTCCTGATCCATTCTTTTTTGGAAAAATGACTATGGATCCCAAAGATTTCTTTCCATCTTCCCTTTAAATGTGCAGCTCTCACACACATTTCCATTCTATACAGTAACATGTATTTTATAATACATCATGAATCTATTTTATTAACACATGTGTATTATTTTACACTATCATTTTGTGAACTATTTATATGATACATAAGAGATAATGTTCCTGCATTTTAATAATGTATTTCCATTACATGAGTGCATCAGAATTTAGACATCAATGGATAAACATGTAGGTTTATGTTCACTGGGGGGCACAATTGGAAGCAGATGGTATTGGCGACCTGGAGAGAGTTGAATTAGAGGATTGTTTACAACTTTAGGGGCAATATTTTAGAGTAAACTGAGGAGGGTGCAGCCCTTCATGGCAACTGTCATGTACTAGTTGGCATACCTAGCCCTGGCCCAAGGCTCTGGTTTTCCAAATAGAGAAGGATAAAGGAAACATTTGCCGTGCACCATTGTATTCACTGCCATAGACAATGCCTAGGGGCCATCTTTGACATCTATCCATGTATCCATGTCCATCTATGATGAGTTTTCCACAGTATATACAGAAATGTGGAGTTCCCTACTCTTGGGAGGCAGGGTTTTGTGTGTGTGTGTGTGTGTGTGTGTGTGTGTGTGTGTGTGTGTGTGTGTGCATAGTTGGTTTGTAATTCCCAGTGGTTCTATTAGCATCAGTTCTACATAGTGGTTCCCTTTTCTCACATCCTCACCAGTGGTTGACAAGTTTTGCTGCCAGATGTTGAGTTTCAGGTGTTATCACTGTATGGTTTCTTCATGACTTTCCTTGATTGGGAGGACATACCTCTTTCTGTATGGCTAGTTGGTAGTCTAGGATCTTCTGTCCTTTATCTTTGCTGTCTTCGTTTACTCCCCTACCTTCTCTTAGTGAAGTGTAAGCCGTCTTGGCGTTATGTGGGTTCTAATCCTTTACTATTTCTTTAGGAGAATGTGTAGATGCGGGGAGAGCCTAGGAAGAGAAATAATCCTACAAAATAGTTCTTGAAAGTTTTTTTTTTTTATGTCTTCGTAAGCAGCTAATCTATTTGGATTTTTTGTTTTGCTTACTATGAGGTGCACAGCTAATTGGTCTGTCCCCGTGGACGATTGTTACTTCAACAAAATTTCCGATTAGTCTATTATTCACCTCCTGATTATAATCTTAGTTCTGATATATTAATTCTCACATAAGTATGTGTTTGTCTTTTCTGTTCTGTCATATCGGTCTTCTAGAATCCTCCTTGAATAGATAGTTCAGTGCTTTAATAACCACAGTAGCTCATTGTTTTAATAACTACACTTCAGATCTATATATTATGAAACGGTAAACACCAGCTTCAAAAAAGTTTGCTTCCAGCTCCACCCTTCCACACAGTCTTTCTCTCCTATCCCTCTGTCTCTGTTCAAATCTTGACACTTTGACGTGAGGTTGATGATACGCTTGGCAATTTCTACAGGGCTTCTCTAGCCAGGCCGGTCTTGATTTTCTTATATAGGTGAGGAAAACTTGATGCTGATCGTCCTTCTGCCACTTCTCAGGTGCATAGATTACAGGTATGTGCGTACCATCACTCCTGGCCTATGAGATCCTGGGAATCAAACCTGGGGCTTCTATTTGCTCGGCTAGCACTCTACCAGCCAAGTTACAGTCTAAGCCCCTCTAACAGAACTTTTACATTGGTATTGCTCTTTCTGTTTGCATTACTTGTGGGGATAAGGGGGACCTTTAGGGTATTACCAACCAGAGCTGCCTATGGAGAGAGCTGCATCACAAGACACACGGTGCTGCTGTTGCTGCTAACAAAATTCTCTCTTCCTGTTGCTGCTGATGCTTAAGTTCAGTCTTCATTTACGTTCTCCTTCTACACCCTTCAGGAAATAAAGGCGTGCTTGAGGCCTGAAACCCAAGGAGAAACTTATCCTCTATGGATTTTTTATTATTGATTTTATTGGGGTTATACCCAATAAATTTCTCTGCTCCTCTTCCTTCTTCTCCCCTCCCCTTCAACCCTCTCCCATGGTCCCCATGCTCCAAATTTACTCAGGAGACCTTGTCCTTTTCTACTTCCCATGTAGATTAGATCCATGTATGTCTCTCTTAGGGGTGTCTAGGTTCTCTGGGATTGTGAATTGTAGACTCGTTTTCTTTGCCTTATGTCTAAAAGTCACTTCTGAGGGAGTACATATGATATTTGTCTTTCTGGGTCTGGGTTAGCTCACTCAAAATGATGTTTTCTAGTTCCATCCATTTTCCTGCAAATTTCAAGCTGTCATTATTTTTTTCCACTGTGTAGTACTCCATTGTTTAAACCACATTTTCCTTATCCATTCTTTGGTTGAGGAGCATTTAGGTTGTTTCCAGGTTCTGACTATGACAAACAATACTGCTGTGAACATAGTTCACATGTCCTTGTGTTATGATTGAACATCCTTTGGATATATACCCAAAAGTGGTATTGCTGGGCCTTGAGGAAGGTTGTTTCCTAATTTTCTGAGAAATCACCATACTGATATCCAAAGTAAAACAACTCTGAGATTCTATCTTACTTCTGTATGGATTTATACTCTGTTCACAGCATCCCTCACAAGTTCTACCAAAAGATCACAAATGGAACCTTAATTATTAAGAGACAAGCTACCAGGGGAGATTAGGAAACTAGCTTTAGAGAAATGAAGCACTTTTAACCCAATAAATCCATTTGTAACAATCAATCACATAGCCGTACACATGCCGCTGTCATTGGCATGCATTCGATCACTGAATGTTGTCTGTACAGGAAGGATAATGAATGTAGTACCAGTGTATCGCGGACCTCCACAAGGTGTTCAAGCATAGGAGAACAGGGAGCCCCATGAAGGAAAACACAATTCTTTTTTTTTTTTTTGGTATTTTGAGACAGGGTTTCTTTGTGGCTTTGGAGCCTGTCCTGGAACTAGCTCTTGTAGACCAGGCTGGTCTCAAAGTCACAAAGATCCGCCTGCCTCTGCCTCCCTAGTGCTGGGATTAAAGGCGTGCGCCACCACCGCCCGGTGGAAAACACAATTCTTAAGGCTCATAGTAAAGCTCACAAAAACACATGTGGAAAGCAAATGATAGGCTTACCTAGGCTTAGGAAAACTTTGGAAGGTTCCTTCTTCGGACCTTAATTTACTTTCTTTGCTAAAGCCCAAATCCTGAAAAATTCCACAATTAGAATTGTAGACACAGTGCTTGTTGGAAACTCTAATTTTCTATTCTTTTATTATATTTTCAGTTAAAAAATTTTACGTCTTCAAAATTTTAATGAAAAAATTTAAAAATATTCACTGACGTTTTCACAAATAGACAGCTAAACACTGCGGGAAAACTCCAATCGTTCATTTTTATAAGTTTAAGCATGTACAGTTGTCCCTGTGACTACCATGTTGCAAATCAAACACTTCCTTCCACAGAAAGTTACATTTGTTCTGAACCTGCTTTGCCTTGCCTTGCTTCTTGGTGTGATTCAAAGAACTATTAGGGACACATGACATGACTGTTTTGCAGAAACATGATCCCACCCTCTGTCCCGAATACCAACATGAAAGACTAATGCAGGCTGTGTTTTGAGTTGGTTTTGTTTGTTCACTTGTCCCGCCTGCTACAAATGGTGTTGATTGCAGAACTGTGAACATTCATGGTCCTGGCGGAGTTGGCACTGTTCTTGATAATGTGCTCTTCTCGGAAACCTACAAATTCCCGAGACTGCACTTGTCTGAAGCAAATAAAAGACTTGAGGAGGAGAGCAAAGCCAAGTCTACAGTGAATTCCCTGCCTTGTGGGAGGCCCTGTGGACTGTACCCCTGTCAATGGCTTGAGTGTTGACACACAATATGTTTTGGATGACTCAGTTTTCTTGTTCAATTTTGTCCTTTGTATTTCTCTGCGAGCAACAAGGGGCTATTGACTTCCCTTGGCTTAACATAAAAGCGAAGTATTTCATCCACGGCTCTTCTTTCTTCCCAAACTCACAACAGTGACAATCATCCTGCACTGGTATCTGTGAACTGTGGGCATGACCGTGCCCTAGCTAACACCATAGAGCTACCAGCCAGATCCTCCAGAACCAAAGAAGATCACAGTGTTCACAAGTTTAAGTAAAGTGAAAAGATGGATAGGGTTTTAGGGTGTGGTGGACATTTTTGTGTACATGTACAGGTGTTCATGAAGGTGAAAGGTGAACCTCAAGAGTCTTGCTTAGTCACTCTGCAGCCTACATTGTGAGTCACAGTATCTTATTAACCGGGTAGGCAGCAAGTTCCAAGGATTTGCCTTTCTCTGTGTGCTCAGCACTGGGACTTCAGATGTGTGCCACACTGCTCTGCTTTCAAATGGGTTCTGCTGTTTTGAACTTCTGCATTCATGCTTTTAAGGTAAGGCAAGCACATTACTAAGGAGTCATCTCTATAACTTCTAGATGTATATTTAAATACAAAACTAGCAAAGTGTTCCTGTGGAACTTAGAGACCACACCCCCCTAGTGTTGGGAATCCTGTTGGAGAATCAGTGCCTCAGTCACCCTCCCATGGACCAACCCTCTGATCATTCTGTCTCTAGCTGCTATTAGAGCTTCTTCCAAGACACACAGTTCACTAGCATGCTTCATCTAATGGACTCTGAGAGACATACAGCACGGTTGTCTGCTAACATTGGCCTTAGAAACTTTTTTTTGTTGATACCTGCGTTACTATTGTTTAGATTTGAATGTGTCTCCGAGTCTCTTGTATTAAAGACTTGGTCATCAGATTATGGCTACACTGGGAGGAGGTGAAACCATTTGGAGATGGAACTTAGTAGTAGGGAATTAGTTCATTGCAGGGAGGTTTTCCCTTGAAGGAACTATTTGAATTCCAACCCCTTCTGCCTAGCTCTTTGCTGTTTGGAGGTGAGTAGGGTTCCTGCATGCTCCCACCAGAGGTAGTGGGCTGCTACAGGCCCAAAGCATCAGAGACAAGTTATCATGGACATCAGTGTTTTGCAGAAACATGATCCCACCCTTTGTCCC
>JAQHUG010000238.1:964161-989862 GCA_028555095.1 Dicrostonyx torquatus | reverse complement strand
GTCAGTACCCAGAGGCTGGATAGCCCAGAGACCTAGGACAGAAATAAACATGACAGGCCAAAAAAGAAATCCATGAAATGATTCCAAGTTGTCATCAGAGAGGCTTCATCCAGCAATTGATGGAATCAGACACAGATACCTACCGCCAACCATTAGGCTGAACTTGGGGGAATCTTAAAATGTGAGGTGAGGAGGATTGTAGGAGCCATAGAGGTCAAGAACACCACAAGAAAACCCACAGAAACAACTAACTTGGCCTTATACTGGCTCATAGAGACCAAAATGACAACCAGGAAGCCTTCATGGGTGTGACCTAGGCATGCTGCATATATGTGACAGTTGTGTAGCTTGGTCTTCTTATGGGACGCCTAACAGTGGGAACAGGGGCTGTCTTACTGTTTTGCAGTCTTTTGGGACACTATTCTTCACACTGGGTTGCCTTATCCAGTTTTAATACAAAGGGAGATGCCTAGTCTAATTGGAACTTGATATGCCATGCTTGGTTGATATACATGGAAGGTTTGCTGTTTTCTAAAGGGAAAGGAGGAGGAGTGGATCAGGGGGAGAGGGGTGGTGCTTGTAGTGGAGGGACTGGGAAGAAAGGAGGGAGGGGAAACTGTGGCTGGGATGTAGAAAAATCATAATACTAATAAATTTACAAAAAATACCTCAAGTTGATTCTTATTTGGAAGAGGGGCCTTTGTTGATGTAATTTGGTTGAAGTTAGTTGCTAAGTTGTACTCATTTAGGATGAGTCAGAAATCTGATGACATGGACCCTGAGGAGTAAACACATTGAAATACAGAGAGATGTCCAGATGTGAAGGTGTAAAGATGGAGGCACACACTGAAATACAAAGAGATGTCCAGATGTGAAGGTATAAAGATGGAGGCGCACACTGAAATACAGACAGATGTCCAGATGTGAAGGTGTAAAGATGGAGGCATACAGCAGTGTGAGGTAGTTACAAACCAAGCAAGATCATGGGTTATTAAGAAGAGCAAAGAAAGTATTGTTTCTTACCCAAATCAAAAGTAGGACCATGCCCACCTTGAATTAAGACTTCTGGCCTCTTTCATTTTGAGCCACTCAGTGTGGCATACATGACTACCCTAGGAAATGAATACACCCACCTACCAAAGCACATTGCCTCATTTGTTATGCCCTTTGTCAGCCAATTGCTTTCTTGTCCTTCTTGCCAATGGGTCTCATTATTCCTTTTGGTATCTTTGGTCCTTTCTCCTCTTTCCATTCAAACTCCTCTAGTTGAATGTGGTTGGCAGAAGTGCACAATCCTCCTTTCAGACAAAATCCACCTCCTGGGTTCCTACTAACAGCAGTGTGCTATTTCACAATGCAGGACAGCAGAGCCCAGTAAATGATTTTATGATCTGTTTTTCCACTAGATGTTCAGATGAGATAATGGGGAAAAGAAGCAACTTGTAGAAACATCCCCTCCATCTTGGGAAATATTTAGCAGTCTTGTTTATTGAAGGCACAAGTTTTCTGAGCAACTTTATCACATTAATTTTTATTACAGGAAGATTGTTTTAGTTGACTTTTTACTTCCAAGAAAAATTCACATAGTGTTAGCAGTGTTTTAGGCAAGATCCCAAGCCAAAATAACTTGCCTATCCCATGATGAAGAATAGCTCATTAATTGGGCATTGGACAAAATGTTCTTTCCTTTATTTGTCCCTAATTGCATTAATTAGCTGCAATTTCTGTGCCATTGTATGCTTTATGTCTAATACATTCCAGGAAAGTTCAAATAAGGTGATTTAAAAACGTGCGTTTATATCAAAGTAAAACACATATTTCTCCCATGTAAAGGGAAAGGAGCCTGGAAGCCATGTTTGAGACCATGCAAGATGTGCTTGGAATAAACACCATGTGACATTACAGTTGGGAAACTCAAAGAAATTCTTTGAGAAATTTGAGCTCATTATAGCTTCAGGTCACACTTAAGAAGAGAAAATCATATCAGCTAGGTATTAGTGCAGTCATACTTGACATTTCTGCCTACTTGAGTTTGGCTTAGTCTTGATTTAGTCAATTAGGACCAAAAAACTGTGGAATTGAGTTTCTCCAATCATTTCCAGAATTTAGACCCTTTTGAACCAACATCCCTTTCTGTGTTTCAAAGTTTCCTGCCTGAGTAGGAACAACGTAAAATGGTCACTACTGTCACATGTCCCAGTGGTATTTTCCCCTTTCTAACAGATTCTCTGCATAGTTTAAAATGAGAAAGAATTTATACATATATTGAATGTTTGACTTAAGTTCTCAAATTAGATAAACTAAAAGTTAAATTCATACCTAGTGGCTTGCAGAGAGTTTAGACTTACAGTTCTAAACTGTGTCTCTCTGTAGGCTGTGAATATGTGTGACTCTCATTGGTGGGTAAATAAAGCTGCTTCAGCCTATGGCAAGACAGAGCAAAGCCAGGAGGCATGGCTAAGCAGAGATGTAGGAAAAGGCCAGAGTCTGGGAGATGCCAGCCAGCCACCAAGGAAGCAAGACATGTAAAAAAATGAGGTAACAAGCCACAAACCACATGTAAAAGCATAAATGCAAAATATGCATTAATTTAAATGTAAGAGCTAATTAATAATAAGTCTGAGCCATTGGCCAGGTATTTATAACTAAGCCTCTGAGTGGTTCTTTGGGGATTGGCAGGAAAGAGAGAAGCCTCTGATTACATTGTAGCAATTTGATTAATATAATTTTTCATGTAGGACATGACTTAAGGACATAATTTATCCTTAACCTGGAGAACTGCAACTTTTGGAGTTTATGTATGACTAGAAGTTTAATATATTGGATAAACAAATAATTATATGCCTCTTAAAACAACTTTTTAAAAAGTATTTGTTGTTTATCATTATCATGGTTAATCTGTTTTCTTTGTTTTTCCTGTCAAGCCCTGGCTCTCCTGAAACTCACTCTTTAGACCGGGATGCCCTCCAATTTAGAGACCAATCTGTATCTTCCTCCTAAATGTTGGGGTTAAACTCATGAGACACCATGCCTAGCAATTTAAAATTGTTTTCAATTTGAATCTTATTTTTTCTATATGTTCTGGTTTTTTTGCCCCAAACACCACCAATTCATCTCATCTCATGTCATTCTCAGTCTGAGCTCTCTATGAGACAATTTCATTTTAATCTTTTGTGGGGCACATGCCTTTCAAGTCTATCTGTGAATTACTACAGATAATTAAGTGTATCAATTATAAATATTTTCAGATATCCCCAAACTAAATTGGGTGATTTAAAGAACAAAATGGTTTGTATCCTCTTTCATGTCCATTATCTGCATTTAGTCCTTTCTCAGATAAAGAAAATTGTTTATATAGTTCTAGTTCTGTCATGGATTTTTTTGTGGTGGTGGATAAATGTAAAAAAGACATATTTGACAGGAAACATGTAATATCCATATTTGGTAGTAAAAGGGTAATCTCTACAGCTTCATAATGGCTATTCTAACTATATAGGTGTTCATTGAAATAGATAAACTATATCTGGCTATTCTCAGTGTGGATATTTTATATTTGTAAGATTTTTTTTATAATCAAGTTTTAATTAATAAAGGTACAAAAATGCATTTTTAACATTGATATTTCACACAGATTTCTGGCATCATGACCTAGGTTACCCTCATTTTATTGCCCCTCCGTGATGTCACCCTTAATCAAATTTTCAGGTTTGTATCACACTAAATTTCATTTAACAATAAAGGATAGAGGAATAAAGTAGAACCTAGTCCTGCCATGAAGATCAACTGTGGGGAGCCCGTAGTTGCTCACTTCTTAATGATCAGAACTTGGTTAGATGAATACATCTATCTCCGAAGGAGACTAGGAAATGTAGGTCTGTTCCGTGTGATTGTTTACCTAGCAAGGATCTGGTATCCTGTGCTTAGGGAAGATGGTAAAGAAGTGTAGTCTTAGTCATTGCTGAAGAAAGCCAAGTCAGAGGACCATGTGGATGGCCCAGCTGCTTGCTAAGTATGTGGTTGGCCTTCTGTACGACAGCTTGCTCAGGGACCCAGGATGTGGTCATCTTTCATCATCTGTGCTTCAATTCATGCCATCTTCATGTGCAACCCGGCTTGGTGTGGAATGGGTCGGGGATATCCAATATTGCTCTTTCCAAAAAAAGATCTATACTGTCATGTATGAGAAGGATGCCCTCTTCCATTTTTAACTTTTGATCTCACCACTATCCCCACAGCTACTTGAATTTCATTTTCATTCTCTTGAAACAGCAGCAGTTCACTTAATTCCTGGCACATAGTACAAGCTCAGTGAACATGGGCTGTGCGAAGCTTCTTGAAACAAAAACAGCATCATAATAATTTACAATAAAGAAAGAAAGAGAGGGCATGATGATGAAGAAGCTTCACACAGCCCAATGTCTTAGCACTGTTACTGAAATTTGAACATGTTTGCATGCTTTACATGTGATGTGTTCTAGTATGTTTAATACCACTAAGTAAATACTAACTGATTTTTTAAAAAGAATTTTTTTGCTAAGTTTATAACCTTCTGGAAACAATAGCTCAGGCTCAAAGATAATTTCAAATGTACACTAAACTATTCTCTCATCTCACATGTGACATGTCTGTCTGTTTTGGAGCTTTCTGAGGCAGCACAGTAAAGTGCACTCAATGTGGTATCCTTTGGTTCTGGGTGTGGACCTGGGCTCCACAGGGCCTTGCTGTGGAAGCTTGGATATGATTTTGTGTCTTTCAAGGCTCACTTTCTCATTTCTAGTGGGAAAATAACTCTGAGGAGAATTGGGGATATTTGTAAGGGACATCATGAAGGCTGACACTTCCATCTAACTGTTGTTTTATGTCCCTCCCCCAGAGTTTGTGGGTGGATAGATTGCTTTCTAATTTGGCAAAAATTCACCTAGGGCATCCCCGGAAGTGGTGTGGCACATCCTGGTGAGGAGTACTTTGAAGGCACACTCTCTGTTCCTCTGTGGTTGTTTCCTCTAGAGGCTTTCTCATTGACTTGAAGGTGGAGCAGAGTGGGTGTGGTCACGCCAGCTGCGGTCCATCCCGACAGTCCCAAGGGATCATTTCTTCTCGGTACTCCATGGTGAAAACAGATCACTAGCATTTTCACAGTGTCTTAGACACTCACTTCAGTACAGAGCTTTACTGCCTCAGAACACAGGCCCTCACAGGTTTCAAGCTTGGTTAACTTTACCATGCAGATTAAAAACAACCCAAAAGGGAGTTTGGTAGGGCCTAGCATAAAACAAACACAACTAAGGGTAGAGCCGTAATTGGACCCAGATTTCCAGATTGTCATTCTCTTTTCCAGTATCCTGATCTCCCCTTAGTTTGTAGGGACTGAACAGCTGTAGAATTTGAGATAACACTGGGGGCCGAAAGCTTCATTCTGCAAATCACGGGGTACTTTTCATGTTTTGGGATATTGTCTTCTCAATACTTAGCTATGATCTGTGTCTATGGAAACGAGCCCCGGTTAAAGGCATTCTCTTACGCGTCCCGTTTCTCATCATTCAGCTTTACCTTACACAGCAAACTTTAAAGCAAAATTCTGGGGGTCAGCTGGATGCATGTCAAGTGAATCTTCTATAGAGAATGAGTCTGAATTAGTCATCGTTGGGATGGACGGCAGGACAATGTGAGATTCTAGCAGCAGCATGCCCAGGATTCGGAGATTCTGAGTTCTTAATCTGCTTGCGATCTTTGTGGAGGCTCCTTGGTCCAGTCACACACTTCACTACTGCCCCCAACAGATGCAGCTGAAAACAATGGCTTCTGCCCTAGGGATGCTCTTAAACGTTAAGTGTGTCCTCATCTCTTTCCCCGAACATGTTCCGTTTCTTTGCCTTTGAAGACAGTTTTGCAGAGCGTGCAGTTGTTTCCCGGGCTGAGCAGTGACATCATACTCAAAGTACACAGTCTTTTGGCCAAGTTTCTCGGTGAAGTTATTATCAGGCGATACTCAAGGAGCCACATCAGCTGAAACGATTTCTCATGAAGTCACCCTGTGTCAGGGCTGGCGCAAAGGAGATAGAGTTCCCGCTAACCATCCGGGCACTGAAATGTACAATTAACTACCATTTGGCAAAATGCCCTTGAGATAAGCAAGTTAGATTGCGAGACCCATTTGGGCAATTTTAGTAAAGCCCTCTTTTATTTTAATTTATGTTGATTGTCCCAGTTGTCTCCAGTTTCCTTTTAGAGGGTGAAATTTCCCCCCTTTCATTTTTAGCTTTAACAAAAAGAAGAATCATAGGAATTGAGCTGTGACTCCCTGGAAATCGCTGCATACATTCTACGAGTAACATTTTACTGTGTTCACTATTTATTTATTTGTCTGTCCTCTAAATAAATGGGGCTTTTAAACATTGACGGCTGCTAAGAAGAAGAGCTGTTCTGTCAGGGGATAGTTGAAAGCTTTGAGAAGAAAATTAGAGCAAGATGAGTAGTTATTTAAGAGGGAACTTTCTTAGAGTAAGCACGATGGACAAACAATTATTTAAGGAAATTTGGTAGCAGTGGTGGTCCTATTATAAGCGAAGGCAGAAAAGTAGTACATATGTCAAACAGCAGGGGGTGAGCAATTAATGCATTGTCGGGAAGTTTTAAGCCCTGATGGCAACATAGTGCAGACTGAATGTATAGACATTAATTTAGAGGCCAGACTTCTTCTTTTGGCTTCTGCATACAAAGGGACAATCACCCCAGATGCTTGGACATATGCACATGTACGCATGTGCATGCACACGCACATACAATAAAGTATGAAAATGTTCCACTTAAAACTGGTTGTTATATGGTCCATTAACCATGACCTTGTGTCATCTTTTCCTAGATTTCTATACCATTTTGAAGATGTTAATATTGAGGTGATAGAGAACAGGTAGTGATCCAGAGAGGAATGGCCATGGCTATACAAGGGGAACCCAAGTGTGTCCTGTGTAGCTATAAAATGCTTCTGAGTCTTGACTGGAGTAGGAGGCACATGGATGCACACATGTGAAGAGAGTGTATTGACCTACCTACCATGTCCTTTGATATACTGCAACAAAGCACTATAACAAGTACCAGGGACAAATCAACACATAAAGGGAAACAGTCTATTTTGGCTTACATGTTTGGAGGTTCCCATCTTTGATCAGTTGGTTGTAACTGCTCCTGGCATGTGGTAAAGCAAAACCTCCTAGCTGGAGAGCAACAGAAAGAGTAGAAAAGGAAAAGCTGGGGCTCCATTGTTACCTTTGGGACACTATGTCAATGGCCTTAAGAGATTCTGACCTCCCAGTAACTTCATTTTAGGAACACATAGGAATTTAATGAATATTTAAGATCCCAAGAAGAACGTATATACCTAGATGATCATCTAAAAAACTGCATGAAGAAAGTAATAGATAATTTTTAAAAAAAAGTCAATGACAGCATCCTATAGTAAAAAATTACCCTGGGACTGGAGAGAAAGCTCAGCAATTAAGAGCACTTGTTTGTGCTCAAGACCTGGATTCAGTTCCTAGTACACTCAGGGTGACTCAGAGGTGCCTCTAAGTCCAGTTCTAAGGGATCTGGTGTCTTCTTTTGACTGTCGTGGGAGACAGACACACATGGATCATAAATATACATGCAGACAAAATATAATTTTTTCATATTCTTTAATTTTTTTATTCAAAAATTTACATTTCCTCCCCTTCTCCCAGTCACTTCCCACTCCCCACTACCCCTCCTCCCTTCCTCTGCTTCCTTAAGAGAGGGCAGGGTACTTTGCCCTGTGGAAAGTCCAAGGCCCTCCCCGCTCCATCCAGGCCCAGGAAGGTGTGCATCCAAGTAGACTGGGTTCCCAAAAAGTCAATATATGCAGAGGAGATAGGTCCCAGTGCCATTATCAATGGCTACTCAGTCTGCCCCCATTGGCAGCCACGTTCAGAGAGTCCAGTTTGATCATATGCTCATTCAGTCCTGGTCCAGCTGGATTTGGTGAGCTCCCATTAGCTCATGCACACTGGCTCAGTGGGTGGACCAGCCCCTCGCAGTCCTGACTTCCTTGCTCATCTTCTCCCACCTTCTGCTCTTCGACTGGACCTTGGGAGCTCAGTCCATTGCTCTGATGTGAATCTGGGTCTCTGTCTCTATCTCCATCCATCAGATGAGATATCTATGGTGATGATCAAGATATTCATCAATGTGACTATGGGACAAGGCTAGATAGAAAACACTATCCTTAGTGAGATAACTCAGACCCAAAAAGATGAGTATGGTATGTACTTACTCATTAGTGTACTGTAGTCATAAACAAAGGACATGAAGCTCATACCTTACAAGCCTAGAGAAGCTAAATATAAAGGTGAACCCAAAGAAAAACATATATAGATCCTCTTGGAAATTTGAAGTAAACAAGATCGCTGGGCAAAAGTTGGAAGCACAGGGGTGGGATAGGGGAGAGGACAGAGGTGGGAGAGTAGGGCAAGGGGAGGGGGGAAAGGAGAAGGAAGAAGGGAAGGACTGGGGAGAGCTGGGGGGAGTGGGAGGGTGGAGATGAAGGAAGGGTGGATATTGGAGAAGGGAATAAGATATCTACATTAAGAGAGTCATTTTAGGATTGGCAAGACACTTGGCTCTAGAGGGGATCCCAGGTTTCTACGGGGATGTCCCCAGCTAGGTACTTGGGCAGCAGAGAAGAGGGTGCCTGAATATAAATATTTTTAAAAAGGAAGGAGCATCAGTGTAAGCTGATATAAGGTAAATGGGATGTTTTTGCATTGCTTCCTCTAACTTCAAGCGAACTCACAATTGTCTAAAAAGGCAAAAATGGTTTACCTATTTTCTTTATGATTTTCCCTGGAAAAATAATTTTCATTTGTAAATACTTCATGTTTTTGATTTCCCAATCCAGCACTTTTGAAATGTCAATGTAGTATGTAGCACGACTTAGAAAGCAAACAGCATCAAACCATTGAATAAAACATTTTTTAAAACTTTGTGGCAATTTTTATTTCTTTTCTGCTTGTTTCCTGACTTATGTTTTAGTAGAATTATCCCAATTCTTCACTATGGACATTTTTTTGAAGGAAACACCCTTGTGCCAGAATAAAAAATGAGCTATTTATTGATATAAAAAAGAAACATGATATAATCTAAACTTAGCATATTTTGTACTCTAAATCTCTAGATAATATATTTACATTAAATATTGATTATAGACAAAAGGCATGCGTATTGATTTCTCATTGATTACACACCATGTTTGGCATTTTGAAATAAAGAGTATGGCATCAATGCTGATTGCTAACTGACGTCCTTCACTTCTCATGACTTAGGAAGAAATAAAAACCACTTTTATCTTAAACTTATCTAATCACCGGAGACATCCCAAACCAACTGAACCCTACTAAATAATGCCATGATGCCCTTAAAACTTCATTATGTGGTAAAATGGTACTCAGAGTTTTGACAGTTTCTACAATCAGCAGGAAGCTATTTTCAGAACTGCCATCCAACAATGCTTGAATAATTTATTCTGTCAGAGCAATAGTCCCCATGAGTATGGACATGTGATTGACTCCAGTCAGTCTTAGGGATGCTAGGTAATATTGATCACTCAGAACCCACAGATGTCTTGGTTCAGTGGCGATCAGATCCTACGTACAGAAATGAAGCCGAGCCCTCTTTTCTCTGATGACTGTATCTCCCAACCAGATTATGCTGCCTGCCAATCATTGCCCTCTGATTTGCTCTCGAGTCAAATTTTGAACTAGTGAAAAAAAAGTAAATTTTTATTATTAAAAAGCAATGTAGAACAGTAAAAGTTATTTGTTACACTGTGAAAATCTAGTTTGGATGGTAGGAATGCTAAAATCCATCAGCATCCAAGACAGACTCAGTTTCACCTTGATCCTGCAAACCTTCCGAGTATAATAGGTGAACACTGCAAGGTACCATGGCCCTTTCACGATGCTAAGGGACGCACAAAGAAAGAACAAGCAGCAGTTATGGCGACTTTCCATAGTGCTCTGACAAAGGAGGCTTGTTTCATTTGCTTACTGAGTCACGGAAAGCCAGAAAATTCAAATAACTAATTTAAATATTTTTATTATTAAAACTTGCCCTACATTTTCTATTTTTACATTTTGAAATTAGATTACCCTCTAAGTTGGTTAGTGTATCTGTAATTCCTTAAAGCTGAGCAACAAGAGAAATAGTAATACTAATTTCTGTTGAGCCAGTGCCATGACACAGTCATTTATAGTCACATTCATGCCACCCCACCCTTTAGAATCAGCCCTTAGAGCAGTAGTGCTGTTGATGACAAAAGGAGCCTTGGGGAGGCTGAGTAATTTAAGGGTAGATTATCACCGATGTCTGGATTTGGATTCTCCTTTTCTTGCCTTTCTATCATTTATAAATGTATGTACTTTTGATATTTTTCTCCAAAATGTTGGTCAATTTTCCTTGTTTTGCCTAAGGTTTATTTTTTCTTCTTTATTCACCCAGGGATAGTGAAAAGGCTTCTCAGGCTTGGTATCTGACAACAGACAGGATAGGTAGGCCACTTGTAGACTGTGTGGCTTCCTTGTTTGTTTGAGTCTAAGGACAGTGTGTGAAGGGATATGTAACATGTCTGCCTCATGGTACTAGATAAATAAAAGTCAGCAGTATTATACCTATTATTATTATTCACCTTTAAGGAATTATATATATGTTAACTAATTTAGAGAGCAGATGCTATCTTTAGAATATAAGAGCAGGAGGGAAAATTGCTGTTCTCAGTTGATCCTAAAGTCCAGTGAACAGACATTTGTGTAATAAAGCCTTGAGGAATTTTTTCTTTCTTCCAGGGTCTCTGAACTTAACACATTGGTGGCATACAGGAACACACATTTTAGTGTTGCCCTGTTACCATGGGTCTCAGGTTTACCCTGTCTTTATTTTCCATCTTATTAATGGTACCATAGACCTATATTCTCAACCACTCAGGGTGCAGTGTGCCATTAACATTCCCCACATTTACATAGATGTTCATGCATGCTTTACGTGGGAATATGTGTGTGAGTGTATTTTTTTTAAAGTATCGTATTTTTCTCAATACATACCCAAAGGTATGTTGAAAATAGCCTACTATTTTACAATGCTTCCTTAGCCCATGGGGAACAGCTGTCTAATTTCTGGTTAGTCCAGTTCCTGGGTTTCTCAACCAAATCATTCCTATCACCATGTGCTGTGCCAACTGATAAAGTAGTCACTGACTGCTAAGGTTTCCTAGTTTAGTAGTTTTAGTAAATTACCTCTGGTATTTTAGATCGGATTATCAATTGGGTTGCAGCAGTGTGTTCATAATTATTTGGGTTGTTTTGAATATATCTATTCTGGATGTTGTTAAAACATTGTTGCTATCTTGAGAATGGTTGCTTTACATACTAACCAGATCCATGATTTTAAAAACTGACAACCATGATAAAATTTTGATGATAATTAACTTTTGAAGGATTTTTTTATCGCTTCAAACTTATTGATAATCTCTGATGAATAGTGATGGGCTCTAACATCTGATGTGTGTCTCACTAGGTCTTTTATGTGATACAAACATTTTCCCTCCTCCTACGAATTTGGGCACTTTCCTCCTGATTTAGTGCACCACCACCCTGCAGGATGTTTTATGTGCACGCATTAAATCTGAAGAGTTGTTTGCTTAGATAACAGACACAGCGGAAGTGAAAATGACAAATGAAACAGAAACGGGGTCCTCACTAGACAGCCTCTTAGAATCTAAGTTTACTGTGATATCAGAAGTAAGCCGTAAAAGAAGTAGGAAGGAGATGTAATACAACAGAACATTTCTTGAACACCTTTTATCCTCAACAGAGAGGACAATATGATAATCTTACTCAAACAGGCAATGAGACTGAATTGCCAAGAATGAAGCTCCTAGATACAGAGTGTAGAAACTGCCTTGAGGCAGTTGTATCTGGTTTTAGAGACATTATACAGCCATATTCTAAAAGCAAAAAGGAGTTACAGTTAATCTAATCCCCTTGGTATGATTTAAGGCCATATGTACTATATTTTTAAAACCTTTTGTCTTATGAGTTCTACTGCTATGACGAGAAACCATGACCATAGCAATTCTTATAAAGAAAAAGTACTTAATTTAGACTGACTTAAAGTTTCAGAGGTTTAGTCCATTATCATCATGGTGGGACACGGCAGCGTACAGGCAGATATGATGCTGGAGAAGGATCTATCAGTTCTACATCTTGATCCACAGGCTACAGAACGAGAGACTGTGTCCACTGCCCAGACTTGAGCTTATAAGAACTCAAAGCCCATTTCCACAGTGACACACTTTCTTCCACAAGGCCACACCCATACCAACAAGGCATACCTTCTAATAGTGCAACTCCCTTGGTTACCATTCCTTGTCAAACTATCACACCTTTGAACATGTTGCCTCTGCCCTAAAGCTAAAAAATATACACAAGTGTTGTTAAGTATTAAATATTCTTTGTTCTTCATTAAATGAGAGCAGAAGAAATGCTTGAAAAATTATACTAAATGTGGTAGAATATTTAGTTATAGGTTAAAATGATATCTTATCTACTTGTTCTTTACAAATAAGACTCCTAGCAATAGTGGAGTGGGTGCCTGAACTGACCGTCTACTGTAAGCAGTTTGGTGTCTTCCCTAATTGCGTCAGAGATCCTCTATCCAGTAGATGATGGAAGCAGAAGCAGAGATCCACAGACCAGCACTGTGCTGAGCTCTGAGAGTCTTGAGGAAGAGAGGAGGAATTGTATCAGGCAGGCGGGGGGGGGGGGGAGTCATGATGTGGGAACCCACAGAGACAGCTGACCTGAGCTTATGGAAGTTCATGGACACTGAACCACAGTCAAGGAGCCCACATGGGACTGATCTAGGCCCTCTTTATATGTGTGAATATCATGTAGTTTGATCTCTTAGTAAGGATTCTAACAGAGAAAACCGGACCCCTACCTGGTGCTTTGCTGGCTTTTTGGTAACTTGCTCTCCATGCTGGATTACCTGGCCCCACCTAGATTTGAGGGGAGATGTCAACCCTGCTTCAATTAGATGTGCCATGCTTTGTGTAAGTCCAGGGGAGGAGGCCTGTCCTTTTCTGAATGAAGATGAGGGAGGAGTGGATGGGGAGGAGGGTAGATGGGAAATGGGAGGGGAAACTGGTTTGTATATAAAATAAATGAAAAAATGTTATTTAAATGTAAAATGCCACAAGTAAAACCTGTAAAAAGCAAAAAAAAAAGTTTTCAGAGATTGTCTTTAGTAAGTTGAATGTTAGATAATTTTAAAGTTTAATATTTAATTAAGAGAAATGAACTAGAATGTAATTTCCTAAAGATGTTATTTTAACTATATAGAAAAGTTTTGTTGATGGTAAGTGCACATAGTACATGCTATAAAATCTGTAATGGAATCTCACGAATACTGAACAATGGTTCCCTTTTCCAATATCCTCTCTGGCTACAATGCTGGTGACCCACAAGGACCAGCACAGTGTGACAACCCTATGGATCTTCTTTTTTCTACCTGCTTATATATCTAAGAAAACAAAACAGGGGTAATCACACATGCTGAAGCGACCTTCCCATATACCATGGGCTGATCTTCAACAGCCTTGGCATTGTGGCTGATTTTTAAGTTGCATATTTGAATGCTCACTATATTGTCCCCATAGATTTCTGGAGTTGTTTTTTCTTGCTTTGATCTTGTGCTTCTTTAGCCCCCCCTGTTAGGTTATCTGTATGTTATTTTCTACTTCAGTTGCTTGTCTAATACCCACTCAATCACCACCACCTCCCCTTCCTCTACCTCAACAACAGAGAACATGATTTATTGTCTTTAAGTCTTTAAGACTCTCCCCTTTGCTTAACTGCCTTGTTAGCTATTGTTTAGGTGTGGTATTGACCTCTTCATAAAATTATTCACATGAACATTTGTGACATTTTCTTCTCTAAAACTCTTCAATGGCTTATTTGTTTTCAGAGTGAAACAGAAGCACCTGGTCATGGAACACAGGTCCTTTTAATGACCTAGTCCTGTCACTTGGCAACCTCTCCCTTTTCCTATACCATCTTCAAATTTAAACTTCACTAACTGCCACACAGTGGCACAAGTGAAATGACTTGTCTCCTGAAATTTTGCTATTTCTCATGGTCAGAATATCTCCCATCTTTGTCCCTTTATTTCCATGGTTCTAGGTAGAGAGGTTGTTCCTTCTCTGTTCCCGTCCAGCTGTTGGGTTGGGTGATGTCTGCAGCAGATTAGACCTAACTAGGACATATGTGCACACCACTGTGCTGTGCTGGTATTGACTTGCCTCATTCTTGCCCCTAATTTCCCCTTTCCACTTTGCTTGTTAGCGTCCTACTCAGAAATGGTAACTTTGTGCTGTCATGTAATAGAGATAGATGCTACTACTGTGTGTGTGTGTGTGTGTGTGTGTGTGTGTGTGTGTGTGTGTGTGAATGATTGCTAGGTATATAATTATTGTTAATCTAATGCAAAATTAATGTTTATATATGAATGTCCTGAATGGTCATAATATTATAAATGTTCAAAACTTCATTAAGGAGCTACTGAGATGGTTTATTGGGTACATAAGTTTTCTATAAAACTTGGCAACCTGAGATCAATCCCCAGAACCAACATAAAAGTAGAGGGGAAAACCAACTTCACAAAGCTGTCTTTGGACTTGCATGCATGCTCCACACCACATGTGTGCCCTAGATTATATGCACAATAACTAATAAAAAATTAAAATTCCATTAAAATGATAGGCAGAATTTGATAATATTTTGTTTCATAATTTCCAAGATAGGCCTCTTTTTTAAATGAAACTGAAGTTCAATCATTTCTATAAAATATAGCTATTAAAGATTATGCTAAGAGGGACTAGTACATTTTGTTATCAGTCATTCACTGGTTTCATCAGTGGAAGTCAGGATTTTGGAATGAAAAAGGCATAGCCCTATTCATTAGGATGGTCATCCTATATTTGTTGCAAAAATACGTAATAATAAGTTCATTTTATGTTGTTTACCCCATTGTTATTTACTGCTGGGTATAAGTTAAAAAAGTATTTTGCTAGGACTTCGGAAAGTGGAGTCAGCAATTGTAAATAGAGACTGGTCTTTTGTTTTTGGCCACCCAGACCCAAAGAATCACACAGAAACTATAATAATTACAACACTGTTTAGCTGATGGCTCAGGAGTATTTCTAGCTACCTCCTACATCTTAAATTAACCCAATTCTATTAATCTGAGTATCACCACAAAACCACACCTTACTGGTAAGGTTCTGGTGTCTTTCTGCTTTGACACCTACATGGTATCTCTTTGAGTCTACCTACTCTCTGTCTATATCTCTGTTTGGATTTCTTGCCTTGCTTTATTCTGCCCTGCCATAGGCCAAAGCATTTTCTTTATTAACCAATGGTAATAAAATATATTTACTGCATACAGAGGGGAATCCTACATCATTTCCCCTTTTCTCTTTAAATAACAAAGGAAGGTTTTAACTTTATCATAGTAAAATTACATATAATAAAACAGTTATCAAGCAATAATTATAGTTACAGTGTTTATTATAGTTGTATCTTGCAAAATTAAAAAATATTCTATCATCTGTTTTATCTTTGAGTCTAAAGTTTCATATCTAATTTATCTTTTATCATAACTAAGGAAAGCTATAACTATAACTGTCTTCAACTCTATCAAAGACCCCAGAAGGATATATTAGCTAAGTAAACAAGAAGTGTGATTGTTGTCATCAACTTCCAAAATTCTAGAATTAGCAGAGACATCTTGCTGCCTGGAAAGATACCCAAAGTTCTTCTGTAACATTGGGGCATCCATCTTCAGCCTACAGACCCATAGTATCCAGCAGACTTTTCCACAAAGCAGGAAATTTGAAAGACAGTTCCACCTATATTGGCAGTTTGTCGGTCACTTTCTTCTGTGTCCTGCAGAATGTATGGCAGACTCTTTCATGAAGCAGGAACCCTGAGGAACTGACTTACCTTTTGGAAAAATTCAGCAGTCATTTTTCCACTTGGCTATATTCTGCCCTGCCATAGGCCAAAGCAGCTTCTTTAACAACCAATGGTAATAAAGCCTATTAACAGCATACAGAGGGGAATCCCCCTTCAATTAATGAAGTGTGCCCTTATGTCCCCAGTTTCAGTTCTCCCAGGCTGATTTCAGCTCACATTAGGTCCCACTGAAGCAACAGATGGAAGCCTATGAAAAGTGAAGAGAGAGAGATTAGCTCAGAGATGTTCCTGTCCCTTTGAAGAAAGCCCACTTTTCAAGCTTTTCAGGATGCTGTTTGGCTTCCTATTTTTCTAGCAGTAGCTCCCTCAGATCTGCCTTGCCTTTGTTTCTCTCTGAAGATGTATGCACAGTCTTGGAAGATTTATATCCCTGTAACAATCCATGCGTTAGAACAATTTTTATCAATTATTTCCTGGGAAAATCTTCAGCTTTTTTTCTATACAGAACTTATAGCAGAATCATTATCTATACTATAAATACTTAGCGCAAGGTAAGGTATTCCATGACATGTAATATTCTCCCAGTGCTTAGCTATGATAAATACTGTTTAAGAACATTGGGAATCATATGTCCAAATTGATCTTTTCAAAAACTCCTAAAGTAACATGATAGACTAGGTAAGGGGAAGCTAAATCAATTGGTGTGGTGAGTGGTAATTTCTTATTACATTAGCACACCAGACTACTATATAAATAAGTAGTGCTAAATAAAGGCATGCCAAAATCCCGACCATCCAGAGCACATGCCTCTGTGTTTACTCTGTGTCCCCCTCACCTTGCTGCTGGTCATGGAATATATTTTATGTTTATGGAGCACCATTATTTCTTATGTTTTATACTTGCATTCTAAGTAAGTTTCTAATTTTTCAACCTTACATAGATTGGACCTTTTATTGTCATGGCTTCCACCAGCAAACCAGTTTTTTCTTTTTCAGGAGATTGTTCAACTTCTGGTCTCATGGCTTAAATATCCTGCATTCTTATAAGACTAAATTTGGATATATCAACAAATTATACATTGTGAAATAAAGGCAGGTATTTAGATATTTACAAATATTTACAATAATAGTCATACCATCCTGAATGTCTTCACCTCTTAAATACGTTCCAGGTGTCCTCAGATGACATCAATGCCAGGAAACACAAACCAGAAATATCCACAAATATAAAAGCACAGATTATATGATAGGCATTTTCAATAACTATAAAGATTTGCTACCGTGTTTGGCATATAGATATGACTTCATTTGAAATGGTTGTAAACAAAATGTAAAGAAAAATAAGATATTACATTTTTCTTGTTATCTAACTTCCAGATCAACTGTAGTTGAGCTCTAAGAATTCATACAAGCATTCCCCCCCTGTAACTGTGTAGAAGGTTCATGCTGAGAACAGGTATATAGGGACAATCATGCAGCTTTGTCCACAGCTGCGTGCTAGCATATGATAAAGCTTTTACACTTGACAAAACAGTATGTTGACTTTATTAAAAAAAAAACTGGAAAAAACTCATACTCCTTCAACATTGATTTGATAGTGTCAGGCATTACAGAATTTTCAATTTTTCAAGCGAGGTTGTCCAACATAGACAATGATCTTGAATGGTAGGTAGCAATTATAATATGAATGGTTTGCAAGAAAGTATCATTTTATCAGACTATAAGATAAATAAAAGTAGTCTGTTGTCTATATCATTTGACAGGAGTCAAGTCCTTGGGGTCTGTACACTAAGTGAGTGGATTTTTGCTTTGCGACTTAAATTTATTTTGTCTTCTTAGCCTTTATATGACTAAACACTATCAACTGTCCTTTAACTCTGGTTTTAAGTAGGTTTTAAAGTCCAGGGCACACAGAATCACAGTTAACTAAGTCGCTTAGAAATGTTAAGTATGTAACTTAACCCACGAGGAAAAAATTGAGAAGAGAAAATAATACTTAATCCACAAACTGCTTGTGCTTGTTCAGAAAAGGGAACCCTTGCGTGACTTTGTGAAAGTTGTTCTCTTCCATGTCAGCAGCTGTTTTTAAAATGTTGCCAGATCTGAGTAATTGCAAATTTTGCTGGCTTGGGCTTTTATTCAATTGTGTTTTATAAACTTTAGTTGTTTTAGTGGTGGTTCTGCCTGCATACTTGGATATGCTTGTTCACAGATGAAATTCCAATAGCTAAAATATGATTGCTGGTCAGGAGGGAACCGTCCTTTATTTTGTGAAGGGAAAGACTTATTTAGAGTGTATGCTGTGTGTATTGCCCTGTGGAATGCCTCTCATGTTTAGAAAAGACCTTCGTGAAAGGTCCCATGTATGAGGTTCGTGTTGGACACAGAAGCTTCTCCATTTGGACAGAAATAGAGACAGAGAGGGCATGGTCAGGCTCCTGAGGAGGATTCAGGTCTCAATGCTATAGATACGTGGGAATTCTGCTGAGACCTCATGCCCATGAAGCAGAGTAGGGGATTTTTCTTATACAAACTCTTTACCAATTAAGCCATCTCCTCAGTCCTAGAATTTAAATCTTTTGTAGCTCAAAATTTGTTTACTTCAGCCTTTATACACCTGATCTTCTCCTACACCAAGAACAACCATTCTAGTCAATGCATCCATGAGTTTAACTTGCCTTGAGTTGTCTTAGTTACAGTCAGCATTGCTGTGGTCTCACACCATGACCAAAGCAATCTGGGGAGGAAAGGGTTTATTGGGTGTAAGCTTCCACATCACAGTTCATCACCAAAAGAAGTCAGGACAGGAACTCAAACAAGGAAGAACCTGGAAGCTGGAAGAGGACACAGAGGAATGTCACGTAATGGCTTGCTTCTGATGCCTTGCTCAGTCTGCTTTATTATAGAACTCAAAACCATTAGCTCAGGAATGGCGCTACCCACAATGGGCTGGAATCCCCCATCAATCCCTAATTAAGAAAATGCCCTTGCAGGCTTGCCTACGGTCCAGTCTAATGAAGGCATTTTCTTAATTGAACTTTTCTCTTCTCAGATAACTTAGCTTTTGTCAAGTTGACATAAAACTATTCAGTATAAGGGTCTACATGCAATTCAGGCAATGTCTATTTGTGTCATATTCACCAAATGTCCTTTAGGTTTATTTTTATCATTGAAAATGAGAATGTTTCTTTCTTTTTAAATGATGCATGGTATTCCATATATTAACGGACATAAATTGTCTCCACACTTTGACTTAGCTATTATTGATAGTGTATAAACAACATGATAGGACCTATGTATTTGAAATTGTGATGCCAGTTTCTCCCCCAACACGTCTGACTGCCTTTCTCTCTGTTTGTGTGTGTGTGTGTGTGTGTGTGTGCAAAAGTGGTAGTACCAAGTCACATGATAGACCTATTTTTATTTTTTTGAAAACTATCCATGCAATTTTCCAAGATGTTTGTAGCAACTATCACTCCTACCCACTGTGTACTATCTAATATGTCTCTATGTTCTTGTCCACCATTATCTTTATTTTTATTATAATAATAATTCTGATATGCAATGCTATTTCACTAGGGTACAGCTTTGCATTTTACAGAGATTAGTGATGTTGAAAATTTATCATATACCTCTTGGCCATTTGTGTACCTTCTGTGACAATGAATGTTTTCAGTTATTGGTCTAAATTTTTAATGCTTTGATGTGCATGTTATATTTTGTGTTCTATGTTTGGGCACATATTTTTGTATATATGCACATATTCTTATGTGTGCACATGAATGAAGGGGCCAGAAGTGGATTTCAAATGTTTTCCTTAATTGTCTTCCACTTTATATTTTGAGACTGGGTCTCTCACTGAATTTACAGCTCACCAATTTCTAGCTGCCAGCAAACCCCAGGGCATCTGCCTTTTCCTGCCTCCTTTGTGCTGAGATTACAAGTCCATAGCCAAGCCTAGATTCTTATGTGGGTGGCATGTATCTGAACACATGTCCTCATGTTTAAATTTTGCTGTTTTCTTGCTAAGTTGTAGGATTGCCTTTTATATATTGCATATTGTCTAGGCTGTCTGGGTTGGCATAATACAATGTCATAAACAGTGCATTCATAAACAACTAACATCTTTTTCATAGTTATCGTGACTGAGAACCTCACGATCAATGAAGCTTTAGATTGGGTTTCTCCTTCAGTAATGCTCATGGATGGCAGATGTTGGCTGTGTTCTCACATTGTGCATAATTCTCAGATACATCACATAAGTTGGAGAAATACAATTATTTTGATTGTAGTGGAAATTATCTTCTGATTGGTTAACTTGTTACAACACCCCTTCTGCCATTCCTTATCGTTCACTCTGCAGCCCATGTTGATGAATCTTATTTACTTTGTGGAACTTTTTCATTTACTATAGACTCACTTGTTTTCCTTTTCTTGCCTTTGCTTTTTGTGTCATTTCAAAAATCATTACTTGGAATAATGTCATGAAACTTTCTCTTACACTTTCTTATAGAAGTTTTATGATTTCAAGTCTGATGCTTCAGTTCTTAGTCCATTTTGGGTAGGTTTTTGGTGTGTGATAGACCTTCAAGTTCATTGATTTCCCAGTTTTCTATCATTATTTGTTGAAGGGATTACTTTCCCTTTTCAGCTATGTTCTCAGAACCCTTTTGATGATCATTAAGCAGATGTAGAATTATTTCTGATCTCTCATTGGATCCCTAACATCACCACGTCTATGTTTATCCCGTGCTATTTGGATGACTAAAGAATAGTCGTATACTTTAAATTCAGGAAGTGTGATGCCTCCACATTTGTTTTTCGTGAAAAATATTGTTTTGTCTATTTACAGAGCTTTTTGTAGTTCATATGTATTTAGTATTGTTTTTCCTATGTCTGTAAAAAGAGCATTTGAATTTTCATAAAAATTATATTAGATGCTTAGATCACTTGGGGTAATGTATTGCCTACTCTAGGCCATCAACTTGACTACATCTGGAACCAACTAAAATCCAAGCAACTGGGCATGCTTTTGAGGGATTTTCGTGATTAGAATAGATCTTTTGAGGTGGAAAAACCTACCATAAAGCTGGATCATTTGAGGTTGGAAGAGGAAAACTCACCAGATGGGCTGTACCCTCTCGTGGTCGCCCACATAAAAGGAAGTATAGGAAGGAAGGTACAGCTTTTTGCCTGCTTGTTCTCATTTTTGCTATCAAGTTTACCTATCCTGATTCTGAAGTATTCCTTTGCTGATATTAGGGACTACTTCTTTAGGACTCCAATGTGGGCTAAAGACCACTTGAGACATCATGAACTAAACAATGATCAGATTCTTGACCTCTCCGTCAAGAGGTAGTCATTAATGAACTAGCCAGCCCACACCCTGTAAGCCACTCTGATAAATCATCTCTCATATATATTTAATTCTACAAGCTCTGTTTCTTTAAATAACTCTAATACATATCATATTGGCACATGACAGCCTTTAATTTTCTAATCCAGGACATAGAGTATTTTTTCATTTGTTGGAGTATTGTCTCGGTTTTACCCATCAATCTCATAGTTTTCATAAGTATTCCTTCCTTGGTTAAATTTATTCCTAAGTGCTTATGTATTTAAGACAAGGTCTTATTGTTTAGCCTGGACCAGCTTGGAGTTCACTAATGTGACTGACACTGACTTCAAATTCATCCTCAGATCTGTCCGGAACACTCAGATTGCAGGCATGTGCTACCACACATGGTTTATTACATTCTTTTTTAAATATGCAATTGTATAAGGAATGTCTGGGCATCCTATTTTGCATACCATTTGCATGTAAAGAAACACAGCTGGTTTTGTGTATTAACTTTTGCATGTGACCCTTTTCTTGCATTTCTGTCAGTTTCTATGGCAGTGGCTTTGGGACTTTCTAAACATCTATAAGATTATGCCATTTACAGATGGATCATTTTACTTCTCTGTTCTGAAATGGATGTCTTTAATTCATTTTATTTAAATTGTCTTAACATTAATTTGATGTTGTACAGAAGTAGCAAGGGTAGACATCAGAATGTGCTCGATGCTTCGACCTTGGCTGTGGAAGCTGTGGACTCGCCACAGAGAATCCTCATTGTGTTGAGGCATATCCCTGCTATATCTAATTTGCTGCAAGTTTTTAATAACAGCAGGGCATTCCACATTGTCATATGCTTTATGTTTCTCTTAAGATGATCATATGATTTTTATTTTTTAAATTATTGTTTCTGTTATTTTTGAGGTTGTAATATAATTACATCATTTCCCCTTCTTTTTCTAATCCTGAAAACATATTTTCTATCTTTTACTCTCCAAATGTGGTGTATTGTATCTATAAATTGGCATGTATTAAAACATCCTTGTATCCCTCTGATAAACATCACTTGTCATGGTTATGATCCTTGTAATGCACTATTGAATTTGGTTTTGAGTATTTTGTGGAGATCTTCGCATCTGTGCTTATCAGAAATATTTAGTTCTACTATTTTTCTTAGAGCATCCTCATCTGGTTTTAGTATTTGAGTAATGCCGGCTTTGTGCAGTGAACTGAGATATGCTTCTCCCTATGATCTGGAAATGGTGGGAGTGTGTATCCAGTTTCATGTGCTCCAAATGTGCTCTACAGTGTGGTGTAGCATGGTGGTAGAAACTGTCAGAGTGGGACACGCTGGAAGTAGTTAGGTCTAGGGGGCACCTTTCTTAGAAAAAGTTAACAAACTTCTCCCAAGATAGAATTAGGGCTCATGCAAAGAATGGGGCTAGATCTCTCCCAAACCCATTCCCCCTGTTTTTCCATGTCATCTTATATATGTATGACTGGTTCTTTGTGACTACTCTTGGCATTATGTGACACAATGGGCCTGTGCTTCCACTTATAGGACTGGGAGCTATATACATCTCTTTTCTTCTTAAAGTACTCAGCCTCGTGTATTTTGTTATAGAAACAGAAAAATGACCGAGGCACCCCCTCTTCAGTTTTTATTAGCAATTTAGAAAATGTGGTGATAATTTTACTTTAAATATTTTGTAGACTTCCCTAGTGAAACCATTAGGATTTGAACTTTTCTTTTTTAGGATATTTTTTTAAAAATTATCGATTCAGTCATATTATTCCTTATTTGTTGATTACACGGAACTGTTAGTGGTTTGGTATTGGTTGTATGTTTCTAAGATTTTTTAAAAGTGTTTATTCTACAGTGTTCAACTTGATGGTGTAATTGTTGATAGTCACTTAGGTTCTTTTTATTTTGTGGCACAGTTGGATGGTATCTTCTTTCATTTATGACAATATTAAATCCCCTTTTTCTTAGAGTTCTTTATACTTTATTGATCCTGTTTGCCTTTGGAAACAATTCCCCTTAATTACTTTTAAATATTACTTTTATAGTCCCCACTTCACTCACTCCAGCTCTGATTTTTTACTGTTTCCTTCCTTCTACTAACTTTGGGCTTAATGTGTTTTTAAAAAATATTTCCTTGAGGTACAAAGTCAAAGGCTTTCTCTCTCCCATGTAGGTGTTTATGGCTGCAGGCTTTCTTCTTGTTTTCCACTACATACCATAAGTTTTTGTTACAGTGTGCTTCCATTTGTTTGTCTCAGGATATTTTTAAATTTTCCTCTTGATTCTTCCCTGACTCATTGTTTTTCCTGGTGATTAGTGGTATGATTCCAGTTCTGTGTGCTCTCACAAAGAGTGTGTATTTTGCTGGTAGGTGGAATGTTATATGTAAAGTCTTTTGTATGCATTTGACCTGTAGTATAGTTCAAAAACAACATATCCTTGTTAGTTTTGTTTGGAGGGTCTTCATTCTTGAAAGTGGCATTTTAATATTGCCTATTTTTATTGTGTTGCTCTCTTCTTCTCCACTCAGGTGTTTAAAGTTTTGCCTTTTGTATTTCAGTTTTATGATACTTAAGGTACATATATCCATGCTTATTATATCATCAACAAAGTGACTATTTGTCTAGGTAATATTTCTGTTAAGTCAAAAAACCTAAAGTCTGTTTTGTCTGCAACCTCTCTATGGAGGTTGTGGTGGTTAGTTTTCGGAACTATAAATTAGAACCATAAATTAGAATCATTTGAGGAATCCTCAATTGAAGAATTGTCTTATTTATCTTAGTGATTGGAAAGATCCACCTTGAATGTGGGTGACACCTTCTAGTAGCAGCTCAGGTGAAAAGGGTCATGGTAGAAGGAAGACATTCATGCTTGTCTTTCCCCTGGCCACCTCACCCAGTTAATTTATCTGGTGGCTGCTGCTACTGTTTTCTTCCCTGCTATCAGCCAATATTTCAAGCTTTTATTGTTGACTGAAGACTAGAAAGGCTCTATGGGGCCATTTCTCGTTTTACACAGATTGGAACTGCTGAGGCTCCTAACTCATAGACAGAGCAACTACTGAGATCATAGTCTCTTAGGTATGATTCAGGTTTTGTTATTTTTCTGTGTGATTGTGTGTGTGTGTGTGTGTGTGTGTTTTATCTTATGGAGTCTGTTCCTCTAGAGAACCCTGACTAATGCAAAGACATCCGTTGCTGAAATTACAGGGTTTACTTCATTATGTAACAAGTTTCTTTTCCTATAATTCTCTGACATCAATTTTTAACAATTTGACTAAATTACATATTGATGAAATTTTATTTGGTTTGTTTCTGTGAAGACTGTGAATACATTCCTGAATTCATATTTCTCCATAAATTTAATAAGTTTTCATTATGTTCGTAAGTAAATATTCTTCAGTTCTATTTGTTTCTAGAACTACAGAGTAATTGTCATGATGATTTTCTATGAATTTTTAAGCCTACCTGCTTCCCTGCTTTTCCCCCTCCCTTCTCGATAACGACTATATACTTATGCTTTAGTTTCATGGATGCTTTATTCTGCATGATTAAGTCTGCTCTTGGTGCTCATACGCTGCAGTGTTTTTATTTGTAGCATTCCTCAATTCTAGAATGTCTTTCATTCCTTGAGATGGCTTCTATCTCTCTGTTGAACTTTTGTCTATGTATTGTTTTCCTGATATTGGTGAATTGTTCCCTGTGTTTCCAGCACACTGAATTTTTTCATTTCATTTATTTTGAACTTTTTGTTAAGCATTTTTTTAAGAGTAACATAGTCTGAAATTTACTTGCCTCTTTGGTACTGGTGTTCTTTCCTGATTTTCTCTAGCCTTGGGATATGTGTATTTGAAGAGATAGGTTCTTTTTTGGAATGCTTTTATACTGATTCCACCAAGAGTGAAATCCTTTGACTATACAGTCCATCCAAATACTAAGGGTGGGTTGACTGACAATTCACAGGCAGGCTCAACTTGGAGTCCCAGAATGAGCCATGTTGGTGTCTGGGCAAATGGATACTTGAAACATTTGCTTGGGACAATGAGGGCTAGTCTGGTCATAATAACAGAGTATTTGTTTCAGTCTTTACCCCAAATGGAGGCTTTCTTATTTTACATGTGCTAAATGGGCTTTAGAGCAGAGTGAAAAGGGCAGGTTTAAACTTTCATTCTGCCTTTTTGAGATAACTTCGTCCATATTCCCAGATATTGTTTATAAATGCTTTTTTTTAAATTTTTTACATTTAAAGGGAGAGAGGATATGGATATGAATAATTTGCATTGGTATAAATTTTGACTTA
>JAQHUG010000238.1:949376-962580 GCA_028555095.1 Dicrostonyx torquatus | reverse complement strand
GCAGCTGGGGAACACAACACGCACCTCTCCCTCTATTTACAACACATCTTTTTCTATTTCTGTGCTCTATATAGACCTGACTTTATTGGATTTAGTAGCTACAGGAAAGGTTTTATTGCTGTACATAATGCAAAAATTGGTGTATTGTGAAGGAAAGTGTTTTGGTAAATTTAATCCATTTTCTGTCATCTCTTACCCATATATCATTTTAGTATTCTGTGTTTTACATCTTTTAGTCTCTTAATTGCACGTAATAGGCAGTCTGTTTTTAAATATGCCTTCTAGTTTGTTATTTTCTTCTCTGTAGCTGTGCTTGGCAATCCAGCTTTATTTTAAATAATTCAGTTTTTCATCTAGAACATCTACACTCTTCTGTGTCTTGTAAATTGACAATATGTGTGAAAATCTGAACCTACACTGTGGTGGTGTTGAGAACTGGGGACCTTGGAAGAGAGTGGAGTACTCATGAATAGGATCAGTGACTTCACCAAGGTAGAGGCTCATTCTCCAGGCCAGGTGAGGACACAGTAGGGAAAAGGATTGTCTGAAATCCAGGAAAAAATTCTACTGGTCAGATGCTGGTGGTCAGCCAGTATCACAATGACACCTGGCTTCGCCAGCCTTTGTAGCTGTACAGAATACATTTTTTGTTGTTGTTGTTTAAGACACACAATCCGCTCTTCTCAAAAGCCTGTATTCAAGGGGAATCTCTTTTATGACTTACTTTTCCCCAGTAACATTGCAAGTTACAATTTATTAAGAGGGATACTTACAGCTATCTTGGTAATTGAAGTCTCTAAGGTCACTATAGGCCTTTTCTTTTTTATGCTAGTTCTGCTCATGCTGCTTTCTTTCCTAGTATGCCTTGTTTTGGCTGCCGGCTTCTCATCAATCTTGAAAATTCTTTGCATCAACCATTGCTGTGGTCTAGGATGAATGTACAACTATTTGGAAGGTTTGAATTTTTATCTTTCAGTAACCTAAGGGCAACTTGATGATAAACCTCCTCTACATTACACAATTGGAGACTCGTTAGCTTTGAAACTTACCAAGGACTAGTCTATTACCTCAGACACATAGACAGAAGTTCTTATAGGTCATTTCCTTCTGCTTTGTTTCTTTGATAAATGTCATAGTTTTATTAATTTTCCGTGAATTTTATACATATACATATATGTATATATACAGTGTCTTTCAAGTGTATTCACCCCTGCCACTCCTCTATTTAACTTCACTCAGGATAGCTCCATCTTTACAGCCCCTCCCAACTTCATGTCCTCTTTATTTTTTAATACATCCAATTAATTTTTAGCTACATTTATATTATTGAGCATCGGACCATATATTGAAGCATGTTCTACCTACCAGGAGCCACACCCTCAAAATTGACTCTTCCTCTCCCAGAAGTCACTAACTGTCAGTAGTTCTTTAGGTATGGGTGAGGGCTCATGTGCTCCTCACCCATCCATGACAGAATGCTGAATGGTTGATCTTGTTTAGGCAGCCATAGCTGTTCTGCTTTACCATAAGGGTATATTCATTTAGGGGAACTGTCTCACGCATATGACTCTCCTTGGACTTGACATCTGTTAAGGCAAGGGAAAGGGGCTCACTGTTGGAGGCTCCAGTATATGCCCTTGGAGCAAAGCAGCCTGATGCTCAGATGTGTGTAAGACATCTGACATGTGTATAAGACTTCCTGACTCAGTCACAGGATATGCATATGCATTTTCTATATGTATAATTACCTCCTTGTACACTGCTGTTCTTCCATATTGTTTGACAGTTTCTCTTCCAGTTATGGATAGTCACCACTGATGTGACAAGACGTTAGCTTTGTGGTGAAGTCATAAATTACACAGCATTCAATCAAATATCATCTAAATATTTATGAGTTGTGGCTCACTCTGTCAGACTTGAAAAATACGAATAGAATTAAGAATCAAACTAAAGCAGGATATAACACTATCAAAGAGTGTGTGAAATTGTAGGCTTAGCTTAAATGATTGATTCAGTACTTGTGTTGTTTCTGCACATACTTAAGGAATTAGTTATTTTTAGGGGACTCCTTTGAGGTTTCATGATGGGCATTCAACATGGTTAGGCTTCAAAACACCACTGACATACAGAATCAGTCTCAGCTTCCTTGTTAGCATGAGCTGGTGATGCTAACTTTCCTTTAGACCAGTGGCTCTCAACCTTTCTAATGCTGTGACCCCTTAATACAATTTCTCATGCTGTGGTGATCTACAACCATAAAATTACTTCAAGCCTACTTCATAGCAATAATTTTGCTACTGTTAAGAACTAAGTATATGATATGCAGGTAATCTTAGGCAACCTCTGTGAAAGAGTGTTGTTTAAATTCTCCAAGGGATCCCACAGGTTGAGATCTACCACTTTAGATGGCATTCTTCCTTTACAGCAGAGATTCTGTGACATAGTTATATAATACCAAAGATTGATGGCAGTGAGTCATCCCAAGAGACTCTGATTTAAGTCAGACGAGCTGATGCCAGCCACTGGGTCACCCTTCCAACCTGTAAAGATTTGGCCAATTTTAATGTATAATGAAGACTGAGAACTTCTTACATATTAGCCATGTTCTTAAATAATTGGGACTTTAGTACTAAATATAACAATATAGCTGTTCATTTACATATGCACCCTAGCATTTGCTAGCATTTTTGTTAACATTTAAGAAATTTGCTGTTATATAGTTGGTTAGACTAATGAGTCTAAAGTATGCAATTAGTTTTAAAATTTGAGATTTTCAAATGAAATATATTAGAGAATTTGGTTAAATAGTAGATTTGGGATATCTGAAATATGAAGAAATCATTTCTGTCTGATTTATCTGATTTATTTGAAATAGTAATATAGGAACATGATAGATTTGTTTAGTTTCTTAATCTCACATATCAACATTTAAAATACAGTTTGAAATGTTTAGTTGGGTAATAAATGTTATTCAGATTTGTTCTGAAGTTGATTTTAGAAAAAAATGATTTTAGAAGTATATTAATTGGCTTCTAAACAGATGGTGTACCTTACACTCAAATTCAAGTACTTATACTGCTCAATTTCAAAACTCCTTAACTGAGTTAATTAACATCGGTTTTGCAGTAGCTATGGATGGTCCCATTTTCTCCCTTTTAAATATTTAAGAACACTTGTCGAGAAGACAAAAAGTTTAATTGAAATGACCAGGCATTTTTCAAAGCTGGCGTCTTTCCCCCTATTTACAAGAGTGACACAGTTCAGAGTGCAGGGGACAGGGAGGAAGGGGGCTTCTCTCAGCACTAGACTGCAGCTGGGACTTGGCACGTGACTCACAGTGAGTGACTGACACTGGCTGAAATCTTTACCATCTCTGTCATCCCTTTGCTTGACTAAACAATCCGGCAGTATGCGTGCTGTCATTTTCAAACACTTGCTTTTATTCTTTCCTTAGTAGTCTCTTTTGGACACATTTTTCTCATAAATTTTAACTTTAAGGATTGTAATATAATTTATTATGGTGATATTTGAGTTTATATGAGCACTATACAATTTATAAATTATTTCCAAACTTCTCTAATATAAATATTCTAAGGAGCATGTCTGATTTTCTTACATATAGGCATATGTATGATGGTTGCAGAAAATTCATTCCTTGAACCAAAAGCTACTTTCTGGGTTATTAAATTTTGGCTCTATTATAAAATTGCCTTTCAAAATGATCCCATACCTATGAGGTTCGAAGACATAAACCAATTGTTTTTATAGCAAGTGACATTCCCATCATTTCAGGATTATGTGCTTTCAAATGTGCAGGCCACCATGTTCCTCTTCTGCTCTCTGCTCCTGCTTTGGGTTATGCCTTACTGACACTTTTGGAAGTCTTAATCAAAA
The DNA here is from genome assembly GCA_028555095.1 of Dicrostonyx torquatus. NCBI lineage: Eukaryota > Metazoa > Chordata > Mammalia > Rodentia > Cricetidae > Dicrostonyx > Dicrostonyx torquatus. The sequence goes on along the minus strand of JAQHUG010000238.1, from coordinate 958,686 downwards.
TTCTAACCTTACCTCATATATATTTGTCGTTTTTAATGGTGCTTAAATTCTCAGAGTTAATTTTCTAACCTCAAAGAGTGAGAATAGTAAGTTACTATAATGAAGATTTGTGAGGCCTTGGCTTAGAGAAAGTACAGTGGTGTCTCTAACAAAGAGAAGCCAGGAAACACATTCTCTGCCTAATTAAAAAGAAGAAAGTTGCTTTTCCTTAGTTCTATCTCCACTGTGGTTGCCGAAGGACTGGGATACAATTTCATTCATCAGCTCCTGTTTCAGCATTTACGCTGACATCTCTTCTCTTTGAGCAACTCTTGCCTCATATGCATTGGAGTAAGATATTATAATGATCCTGTTCACCACAGAAGATTTTTGATAGCCGAGACCTGTTTTGAAAATGCTATCATTTCAAATGCCACAGTGTGAAGATGCTCGCGCTAGATAACCAGGAAGACCAGTTAGCGCAGTCCCAACAGTGTCTCCTCTCTTTGCATGCCATCACGTTGACATGGGCAGACATAGAAGGCGGGGAAGTAAAATCTTGGACAGTGCTTTATAGTCCTGAGAACTAGGGAGAGGAACTTGAGTTATGAGATGAAGACAAGAGTTAGCCTGCGACTGGGCTGGCAAACATGCAGATAACTCAGTGGGAAGAGTTTCTCATCTGTGAGGGCAGCTTGACATCAGTCACGCATTTGTATATGGATTACCACAAGGGAATTAAGCTTAATGGTTTTCATAAGTGAGCAAAATGAGATTCGAGGAGTTTTTAATGTGTACTTGATTTTATTTAAGATCATCCCCTGGAGTTTTATTAGAATGAATTGCAAATATTAGATGTTAGGTTTCAAACCTGGGACAAATGGCTGAGGTGCCCCCTTATATCAAAGCAGATCTGGCCATCAGGTTCTGCCTGCATCCCTTAGCTCCCTAGTTACAGGGTCCTCCTGGCTGGCATACCCTACCCCTACCCTGAACTCTCCATCCCAGTCCTAGAATGCTCTGCCCTGTATAATCCAGCCATTTTGGTTGCCCACCCTCTTTGTGCTTTTGGGCCTCCTGGTTGCTGCACCTGTTTCTTTTCTCTTTCCTCTCCCGTCTTCTCCTCCATCTCCTCACACGGCACAGCTCAGGGGCATGTCCACTCTATACTTTTCCAAATGTCCCTGCCTCTGGCTTTGTTTCCCCACACAGCTGTAATAAACTTCCTCTGCCATTTCTAGGAGCAGTCATGTTCCTGTCCCTTTTAATTTCTTTGTTTGTATTCACCAGCCTCCTCATCTCTTGAGGAAACTAACACCTGAGAACACCGAAATGTGTTGCTCAACACTCTCATTCCAGGTTCCTCTAACACTGCTTAAGACGTATGCTAAATAACAAATGGTCTTATTATTCAGAAAGTCTTTGCTTTGAGAACAACAACAAGCAAACAAACTCACTCAAAATGAATGGGAACCTAAATGGAAGACGCCAGTTCTTGAGTAAGAAACGTGTTTGTGGTGGCGTTCAGGAATATGTCAGTCATATATCTCCCATACAAACTGGGTTTTAAAAGACGAATATTCCTCTGAGTGCCCAAAGTCAGTAACTGTTGTCCTTGGGGGTGAGCTGCTGGCACTCTCCAGCTAGCCACACAAAGACTGATCCACCCATTTAGTCTACTTCTGCACGTGACTCAAGTCTAGGATATTCGTAGATACCCCAAAGAAGCAGCTCTGAGTACGCTCTGCAGGAGGAGGCAAAGGATATGGGAGAGGACGACTTGATGCGAACAACGTTAGGGAACAGAAAGGTCTGTACTCAACTGTGTCCTCCTCTCCCTTTCCTGCCACGTGCTCTCATCAGAGATAAGATGCACGCCCAGTTAAAGCTGCATTACGTTCAAACAGGAACAGAACAGGCAGGGGAAAGTGTGTCCTTACAGAACCCAGGGTTTCAGATGAGCCCTCGCCCTTTGCCCATGCTAACAAATCCTGGGAGTGGATTGTAGCACAAAAACTTCCTTCAAACTCCAGGTGTGTGTGCAGTACCAGCATTTAGCCTTAAAAATTTATTGCAGATGTCTGGAATTGAGACTGTTGACAAGGTGCAAACATTACCTCATACGCCACTTGACACTAGCATGGTTTGATGAGATTATAAAGGTAAATAAAAATGTGCCAAAATGTAAACTGTGATATTTCTTTAGCAAATTGGGTTTTCTTGTTATAGCCATGTTAGTGTTTTTAATGAGTCAGATAATAGAAATTCTGATATTAAGTACAGATTTACAGCTTGTTAGGAAACCAGTTTCAACTAATCCCTTGGATTTTTCTTGGAAAGAATAAGTTCTTTTACATCATGTCTCTTTGAGAGTTGTCAGAGAGTAGCTGTACATTTTAATAATAGACAAAAGATTTAGTGTCCAATATTAATAAGGCAAACCAATGTGGGAAACATGTCCCACAACCTGGGTGACTATCACTGTACTTTTCTTCATTTCCCATGTGATTTCAACATTTTTAAATTGCTCTTGATCCCCTTACCTGTGGGAGAGAAGTTTCTAGATGTTCAAGTGTACTTTCAACTTTGGGCATTACTTAAGATCTTTTGCCATGTGCATATATGCAAGCATGTGTGTATATAAATCTATCATCGGTCTATGTAAATAAATATTTCTTTAGCAAATTGTGTTTTCTTGTTATAGCTCTTTTGATAAGATTTAATTATATTAAAAGATTTAATTAATAACTTAGGCACAATTAAAAATTAACACCAATAATTAATAATAAAATAAATAATTTTTAACATTTTGCAGTGACAGTTACTTATTACATCAACTGTCTTGCTTTTACAATTTTCTATTTAGTATTTTTGGTCCATGGTTGATCTTGAGTATCTGAAATTGTTGGAAGCAAAGTCTCAAATAAGCGGGACGTGCTATGTTTGGAGTACAAGGAACCCGGATAAACTGAATAGCTGTCAGAAGCAGTGAAGGTGGCTACATAAAATTAAATACCATGGGACTCTGACACTATTGGTTTTTTTTTTTTCAAAAGCTGAAAAATATCACACCTGTGTGCTAGGTACTCTAAATGAAATAGAACTTAAATATTTATGGAGAAGAAAACTGATGGAACATTTGGAGCATTTTGGATTTGCACATGGCATTGTCAAAAAAAGTAGTTAAATGCTAATAAGAGTGTGTGCGTGGGTGGGGGGGAGGTAACCCTCTCATATTGCTGGTGGAAGGCAGAAATAGTCCAGTCTCCATAAAAGTCTTTTCGGGGTTCAAAACAACAAACCAAACACCCTAAGAACAGACCCAACTCTACTAGTTCTGTGTATTTACAGGAAAGACTCCAAGTGCCCATGCCACAGGGAAGCCTCTAATCCATGTTTAAAGCAACATTATCTACAAAAGCCAAGTAATAGAACCAACCCATGTGCCCATCAGCAGATGAATAAAGAAAATATGGTACAAACACAGATGTGTGTGCTCACATGCACACATGCATGAACACAAACACACACACGCACATGCGAACACACACACTTGCACACAAAGAAGAATAAAATCATGTCTTTTTCTGAAAAACAGATGCAACTAGATACCATCAAATTAAGCTTACTTAAATATGATGTCAGATTGAAAAATATTGCATGTTTTACTCATTTGTGGATGCTAGATTTTATATAGATACTTAAACCTATACACATGCACATGCTTGAACATATATACATTTATGTACATATATATCTGCTATGAAAGCAGAGGGGAGACTGGGGAGGAATGACAATAGCAGCAGGGATAATTGGGAGGAGGAAGATACTGGTTGGGTTGGGGTCTGATGTGACAGAAGAATGTGATATCCTAGAAATAGATTGCTTTTGTGAAACCCAGCACTCAGAACAATGACTGTATACCAATTAAGATAAGAAGAGGAAATAGGTTAAATGGTCTTTCAAAAAGGACTGTGCAGTAAAGACTATCTTAACTAATGAAAGCAATTGGAATGTGGCTGCTGAGCCCTTGGTAACTAAGGGGTTGATGAACTATCAAATCCTTGTTAACCCTTCCTGTAATGTGCTCACGATGCCCCAAGTTTCCTGCTTTTGATTTGGAGCTGTCAGCCTCATTTCCTTTTTCTCCTCCAATAGCCAGGAAAGTCAGATCCCCTGAATGCATTTTTTGTATGCCAGAGTCAAATGCAGACTGATTCAGCAGAGGTTGAGACCAGGGCGCTCAAGGCACCTACATTTATTTACATATTAATCTTTCTGATGCCCTGAATTGTGCAGGTTGGCCTTGTTTCATTCCCTGCCCTGGATCACTAGATTACTTTTGTATGTTTTTTTGAATCACAGGGCTATGACAAGAAAGTTATGGTTCATTAAGATATTAATTGCAAAATTTTTCTTAATTTAGTAGAGTAACTTTTGAATAAACGTGCCTGGTGTTGATTGCTGATTTCACTATTCTGACATTTATGGCTTTGTTTCATCCTTAAAAACATATGCGGTTGTATCTGGGAGTTGGCATGTGCAAGCAACAGTTAAGTGATGCTTTATTGGCATTAATTTATTCCACAAAATTTCTTTCAGACGATAAAACAAGAAATATTGACTAAACTAAAAGACTGCCATGTTCAAGCCAGCTAAAAGCATAACACGATCCTGAGTTCAGGTTATGATGTATTGATCTCATTGCTATAATGGCAAATATCATATTGAATTTCAATATTTATCTAATGATATATTTTCCCACTAATACAGAATGTTAGAGTAGAGAACTTAAGGAGTGTATTTCAAGTATCCCTGGATTTATTACACTAATGTGAAAAACACACAAGCATTCAGACCTGGGCCCATGTGCTAGTGGTTATGTATGCTTTCTTTACATGAAAATCCCATTATTACTTAAAAAGAAGCCAATTCACTAAAGATGATGACTAAGAAGACCATCATTATAAAGTATAATAAATGGTTTCAGTGAAATTAACACATAAAACAAACTTTAAAATTATTTATAAAAACTTTCCTGTTCAATCACAACATGTAAGAGAAAATGAAATGCTCACTTAAGCCCACCCAACCAAACACACAGTCCTCAGTAATTCCTTCATAGTTGACTATCCTTGTCTCATCTACATCTCAAATGTCACATTTATTTGTTTAATCAATGGGATGTTTTTACTTCTTTCACTTAATTTATAGCTAGTTAACAACTCCTTGATGTAAAATATCTAATGTATGCTTGCTCACATGCTTCATATCAATGGTCTCCTACTCCACCATAGGGAGCTCAAAGTTGGTGACTGTTGGCACAGTTATCACAATGGTTATATTTCCGAATATGTCACCACACATTTATTGGCTGTGGTGGTTTAAAAGAAAATGGCCATACGTTAAAATAGATGAGACATTAATTTTTGGTAGAAGATCTCAAATGTTTCTTAGGTGCATAAAACCTGCTGTCGCGACTTGGGTGTAGAATTTAGTGATGGGGTGCATAGAGCTCACCTCTAGGGACACTTCTTCTGTCCCCAGACACCTTGCTAGGAATATGCTGGGTGTGTCTTATTCCTACAATAGTATGATGATTTCCATTTAAAATATGAGTTAGGTCTTGGAGAGATGGCTAAGTAGTTAAGAGTACTGGCTGCTCTTTCTGAAAGTCACAACTTAGATTTACAGCACAGTTGACTTGAGTTCCAGAGGATCTGATTCCTTCTTCTGGCCTCTGTAAGAACCAGGCACACACAAGGCACAAAGACTTACATGCAGGCAAACACTTATACACATAAAATAAAATACGATGCAATTGTAATTAAGAGGGAATTGATGTCTTTTCAGCTTTATGGACATTGTATGTGATTGGTTTGAAAATAGTATTGATGAGATTCTAAACCTTTGTCCTTCCCATGTGATAAATGGGACCATAACATTCCCTTTTAAGCAGGTCAGGGATACGTGATTACATGTAGGCCGGTGTGTTTGAGAAGAACCTAGGTTAGCAGGTACCCAACTAGTGACAATCCAGTGACCATCTCCAATACTCAGAAGCCAGGGGAGGCATCACTATGCTCTCTGCAGCCCATACGGTAGCCTGCTCTCAGTTGTTGCAAAAGCCAGGACTTCTGTGACACTCTATAGATGGTTTCCATGACATTCTTTAGATGGTTTCTTTGAATGGCCTGTTAGAGTAGCTTCAGTTTCCTACTGCATTGCCTGAATATACAACAGAAATGATAAGAAGAAGCAGCTTGAATATCCTGTAAAGGAGAAGAGAACCCATAAGTATTCATTCTAGGCATAATGCTTACTGCTTGAGAGTCAACTGCTCTTCAGATAAAACCAACTAAGGGGGTGGTGTTGAATATGAAGGCTGTCTTGTCATTGCTAGTTTAGGCTCAGGCTTGAAGATGAGAGAGTTCATTTCCATCCTTTTCTTTCGCAGTGCTTTGAAGCCCATGAATGAACTCTTCAGGGAGACAGAAGAGTTTATTTCAATATTTTGAAGTGACTTATAAAAGTAGATTTATTAGCAATTTCTCCATTTTTGAAATTCTTGAAAAATTACACAGCTAAGAAGGAAGTCTTTGTTGAGCCCTCTGCGAAAGCAAAAATCCCTTTGCATAAAACCAGCCTTGGAGGAGGCGAGTAACCATTTTAAAGAGAAATGTGGTCTACTTATGTCTATTTCATATTTTTTTCCACCTCAGATTCTTTCTCACATCCAGAAGATGTTGTTTAGCAACATCAGATGTTGCTGAGCAAATCTTCTTTTTTTCTACTGGATGTTAAGGGGCAGTAATGGTTTCTCCTTCAGGTATCATGTACCTTGGCATTTGCTTCTCTTTTCTCCTGAAACCTAACCATAGGAATCCTGCTATGTGCTAGAAGAAGCAGAGAGAACAGGAGCGCTGGCATCACATTGTCTATGGGTTCTAATATTTTTCAGGACACTTGGGCGATTTCCTCTGCATACATAGATACAGGCTACAGGTTGAACATTCTTGACCCGCAAACCCAGAAAAACTCTGCAGTCTGAAACTTCTGATGTGTTACAACTATAAAAGTTTTGGATCTGGAACATTTTGCGTTTCAGAGTTTTAGAATCTGGATGCTTAACCAGCAAGGTCTAGGCAGATATTCTCAAATTAAAACAAATGCACAAACAACAGGAACCTTGTAATTCTGAAACAGCTCTGGTTCCAAGTACTTCAGACTAGGAGAAGGTACCCTGCACTGAGAAAATGAGGTATGGTTTCTGCTGTCACAAGGGGGCCAGGGAATTGGAGGCTGGCAGTTTGAAGCAGGACCATGATAAACTGAAAGGCTCAACAAAGAGGAAATTGCATATTTGGACCAAAGGAAAAGAAACGCTCAATACTTAAGTGCCACAAAATCCTTTTAGATGGGGTTCGTTGGAAATAGTTTTGTGTGAATTAATGAAAAGGCTGAAACTTACAACTGTGTTATTTTCAAAATTACAGCAATTTGTTTTAATTTGCATCCCCCTCCCCCCGCTGATTATTGGCCAAGGATTTTCTAATAGAAGACACAGAGGAACAGGTGCTGCCAAGACTGTTTAAATCCATAGGAAAGCTAAATTTGTAATTAGTCATCTTTCTGTTATAGAAGATTGTGGAAAACTGAAACATAGAATATTCTTTGTGGCACAGTAGATTAGATTATCTAAGTCCCAATCCTGGCTCTGTTCTTTCCCGGGATTTGAACATTGACTTACACTTTCTCTGCCTGGGGTTCTCCCTCTGGCTGAGCAAGTCCTTAGAAAGGCTCCTAGGCCAAAATAGTGCTCTATAAAAATGAGAGTTGTTTTTTTTTAAAAAAAAAAGTTTCATGTCTCTTGAAAACATATGTGATCACTGCATCTACATTACCCCTTTCTGCTTCTCGCTCCTTAACTCCTCCCATACCCCCTCCAGGATTCATTATCTCTTGTTACATGTCTATACATACATATGCATGTAGATATGTATATATGAACACACATGTATGCATGTATGTATAACATGCTGAGTCCATTTAGCTTTATTCATATTTGCATGTATTCAGAGCTGACCACTTGGAAGTGAATATCCTATTTGGAGCTTGTCCCTAAAGGAAACTGATTCACCCTCTCTCATTGGTCTTTGAGACCAGCTGTAGCTGTTAAACTAGGGATGAAAGCAAGTGGAGTTTCCTGTCCACATTGGCATTTTCACTGGTGGTGTTGTTTTGCTGGTCTTGTTCATGTAAACATATTGCTGTGAATTCATAAGTGTCTTTAGCTGCCATGACTCGAGACACTATCAACAGGTCTCTGGCTCTTACAATCTTTCTGCTCCCTCATCAGTGATTTTCCCTGAAACATTAGGTATGGGAATTGTGTTGCAGATGAATCAGCTGCAACTCAGCACCCCACAGTCACTTATTGTCTGCATTTTGACCAGTTGCAGTTCTCTGTAATAGTCTTCATCTGTGGCAAAAGGTATGTATCTGTGGGTATAAGTATTGGCATTCTTAAACAAAATGTTATTTTGTTTAAAAAACTGGAAGCAGTAGGTTCTTCTCTCCAGTCATGAGTAGCTGGCTAGGTTTATAGTACCATGCAAGAATTCTTTCCTGTTGAATGATCCTTAAGTCAAATTAAAGAGTTGTTGGTTACTCCCAAGATAAAAGTACCACTATTGCAGTATCGTGGTTATCTTTCCAGGGCACTCATCATTGTGGTTCGCAGGGTAGATGTTTTAGGTTCGTTAACACAGCTGTGGAGGACTACTGAGTGCTCTCTTTCCTCAGCAGATCATATAACACCTTTGCATACTATGAGAGCCACTGCTTATGAAGTCAGCTTCCAGGACAGTTTTAGCTCGATTCCTCCTAGTCCTGTGTCCAAAGAGGGATGTCTTCTACAATAATACCTTACCTTCAAATACTAAAAGGCAACCGAAAGCAACAGCAACACCTTATGTTGTTTGGAGGCCTCTTGGACTTCCAAGGCCAACAACTTCAGAGTACTAGTACTGGGATTTTGTTAGTAGTCTATGACTCTTTGGAGAAGTAGTGTGGACCCAAGTGTTGCAATTTTACTTGAGTTATATCTCTTTGAGTACAAACATAAATACTACATACAAATTTAGGTAAACTTAAAAGGATTCCTTATGTGTTTTTAAACACCCTTGGTGTTATTTATTTCTTCTCCTACCCTCTCCTTTTATGTTGTCCTCCTCTTTCCTCTACAGTTAAAGCAACACTCCAGTATTTTCCTCTTCCTACTGTTCTCCACTCTACCGACCCTTCTCCAGTCCCTTCTCAGTGCCTTTTG
>JAQHUG010000238.1:909703-939081 GCA_028555095.1 Dicrostonyx torquatus | reverse complement strand
TTCATGGAGTGTTCAGGTCAGGAAGCAGGCAGTGGCAATGAGGTTTGAATTGTATCTGTGGATGTTGACCCAGTGAGGCCAAGAACTCTTTACCAAGTCATAGTACATCATAACAGGCTTTCCAAGTGAGGCTTCCATGGTAACTGAAGACAGCAAGAAACCTGGCAGGAGGTAGGAGAAAAACCTAAAAGGATGAATGAACATCAGAGGCATGTACAGCTCATGAACCGGCTCACTAGAGATGTCTTCAGAAAGGCCAACCACTGTGCAGAGCAAAATCGAAGGATAGGAAGTAGCACCATGTACTGTGAATTTTCTATAAGCCATGAACTTTGGATACAGTGCCATTTTTAATTTTCTCAGAGTTTGTTTCTATACCATGGATAAAAACCAAGCCAGAAGTACTTAGAGCACCCAGCAATTTAGTGCCAGTCTGTCTACAGCCCAGCTTCAACTTGTCTCTTCCCACTCTGTGTGACTTCCCTTGGTTTTAAGGAAATAATACTCTGTAGTATGGAACTTAGTACTTAGTTTACAAACTAAGTCTTCACTTTTAACCTGTACCCTGGACCTTTTCCTTGAGGCTTTATGCATGGCACATAGTGCTCAGCAAATGAGTGATTTTCTATGGAGCACAATGACAAGAGTGTACCAGGGGCACGGCTATTTGTGGCTTGCTTGCATTTTCAGCACATCACCTGAATTTAATGAATTTACAAAATCTAAACAAATCTGTCTTCTGGTCTATTAGCTGCCATTGCTTCTCCTGTTCACAATGTGTTCCTAGGACTTTTAATGGCTACTTTTGCACAGGTCTGTGTCTTTGTGCAGACAGAAGGTCTGCTCAAAGACTAGCGGCAATGAGATGGTAGGTGCGTGAGTGCTTAGTCGAACTGTACCAGATACAGTAGCACAGTAAAATATACTGCATGCATTTTAGGTTAATGCCTTCTTGAGATGATAATGTTGAACAACTGTCTTTTAAAAGAACAAAAACAAAGACAAAGACAAAAACCTTACACTGTCATTTACCAACATCCACAACATCAACACCTAGTTCCAAGTTACCACTGTGAGTACTGTCTTGGGAAAAGATATGTCCGATCACTCTGTGAAATAGTATTCCTACTGTCAAGACATGGTAAAAGTACCTCAGTAGCATCAAAAAGTAAAAAAGCAATGAAGAAGTTCTATGTTTTGATGTTCCATGTGTTTATCTTTTTCCCCTAGTACTTAGTGTACAGCCTAGATTTCAAAAGATTTGACTAAATAAACTAATTAAATTATGAACAAATGAATATGTAAAAACAGGTTATTTATGCATATGAAGGTCTTGGGTTTATCTTAAGGCCATCTGTGGGCACAGCTTCCTCGCTTATGAGGTGAGAGCGTGGGATAGATCTGATCCACAATTGCCAGCTCTATCTTTCTCATTCTGCATGTTCTGATGGCCAGAAGTCCTGTGGTATATTTGCTTACCTGTGTGTGTACACTGTGATGACAACATGGTAACCACCTCACTTGGAGCTCAAGTATTAAGTGACTGGGACACTTAGACTTGATGACAGCTGTCCTCCTACACTTGGGAAACCGGCCCCACCCCTCACCATAGGCATTGGAGAGCTGGCTCTGCCCCTCACCTGAAAGGGATGGTCCTAACAATTCAACCACGACCCAGACACTCACCCAGGGCTTTGAGTTGGCACTTCCCAACACCCATCCCATCCATGGCCTGCTGGAGCTTATGAGAGTGGTCCTATAGAACCATAGCCACAGGATCTCCATGACTGGGGCAACTGCAGGATATCTGAGAAGAGGTTTGGTAAGCGTATGGTATTCATGATGTACCAGAAGCCAGAAGCCTTGAACCTGACCAACAACTCATCACAGAATGAGCATTTGCAAGTAAAGCTGCGTGAATAAAAGGGTGTACTTCAGGATACACAGCAGCTCCCAGTGCCACCAAGAGGGCCGAAAAGGCAAGAAAGACATAGGAGCTAATTGGTTTTTGTTTGTTTGTTTGGCTTGGTTATTATTTTGTATTTTGTTTATTTGTTTTTAAATTAATATTCTTTTTGCATTTTTATTTATTTTTATATTTATCTAATTTTTATTATTTCTTTTTTTAGTTTTTTTGGGGGGAAGATACTACAAAGTTGAAGGGTGGATACAGAGAGACTGGGAGATGAGTGAGATTTGGGTGCATGATGTGAAATTCCCAGAGAATCAATAAAAAGTTATGTTTTAAAAAAAGAATTGATCTATTTCATTTTCGTCAGTGCTGAAATAGCAGAATTTTTCTGTCTCCCTTTTCAGAGACGTCCTCTGAAGAGCTTGTAGCTTTAAACAGCACAGTGTGGAATCTACCTTTACAGGTGTCATGTATTTCCATGCGTGAATGTCTAACCTGCTTTGTAGAGTGGAGGGGTAGAAACATGGACCATGTTAGGAGCATCTCAGAGCAAAGGCAGAAGGACCAGAGACATTCCTCCATGCTCATACTCTTTGATGAGTCTTCCTGTACCTTGCCACCTCAGTCACTTCTGTTTGGACAATGTCAGATGGACTCAGTAAGTCCAGGATGCGTGACTTACACCTTCATGTTCCTCTAGACTCTGAGTTTAAGGGGCTAACCTTGCAAGGGAAACTCTGGAATTGAGGAGGGTTATAGTCCTGAAACCTTAAACACAATCACAGAATTGAAGCAGGAACTGGAGAAGAGTTTAATTAAGCTAAATGTTCTGATATTTGAATGTTGACACACTCGACCATACTTAGATCCAAGAGAATTTAGACAATTCCCCCGGGGAACAGACTTGATTTACATGGTACTTCTTTCATTAAATTCAGTGAAGCCTGCAAAACTTGCTAATGAAGGAAAATTATGAAGTATTTGGACACAATTTCCTTGCTCGTTCCACAATAATTGGGCCTCAGACCATCGGACACAGAATCTGAAGTAATCGGATTTCAAAGGCATTCCCTCCTCATTTGCTAACATAAATTCATCAGAAACATGTTCTCGGCTTATCAGAAAGAAGGTGCGACAGAGTGGGCTGCTGCTCTGGTGTCAGAAAAGGACAGTTAGGTTATATGAGGTGTAAGTCAAATATTCTTCCAAGTCTCTTCACGGGCGAGTTAGTGCTACGCCAAAGGGACCTTCAGCCATTGAATGCCAACGCTCTTCAGGAAATGGTCATTTTCTTGCTGCCCCTTCTCATCTACTCTACACTTGATAGTCAGAATGATGATCAGTATTAGCATGCACCCCTGACTATAGGATTCTGGTGTTTGCAGCCTGAGACACAGCATCATTAGCAAGGGTTGCACCTTTCTGGGATGAGCTGCCTCTCGTCTTTCACAGGCCGGAATATTTGAGTAATAGTTGATCTATGGTATCCACACTCTCAAATGTCAAAAGTTCCACATGGACTTCTCAGCAGCAGTGCCTTGCCAAGCCAGAAGTGGGGGGCTCATTTACTGGACTCCACTGAGGGACTCCAGTTCACCCTGCATCGCCGCCTTGAGTCCTGCTGTTTGTTGTACCTGACATCCAAGAGCCTTGAGAGATCCAGAAGTTAGGGGTTCTGACCTGGACATAACACCTTCACTCATAACTCAGGGGCGTCACATGCTAGTATCTATCCATGGTCAGGAAGACAACTCAGAGAGGGGGAAAGGTCTAAGCATTAACGTCTACCACAGACTATGTGTCTCTCTTGCTCCCCAAGGCGAGGCCTTCTATTTATATTGCTTTCGTTCCTCCTTTCGCTTGTTCGTTCTCATCCTTCATCAGTCCACATTTTTTCTTCCGTTTCTCATTCCTTGTTTATTTTTCCTTTTCCATCTTTGCATTGCTTAGTGTTTTCTTTACCACTGTGGTTTCACCTTCTCCATTCCTGCACAGTTTAGGTTTTCTATCATTTCACTCTAGAGCCCTTTCTGATGAAACCCAAAGAACCAAAAGATCTCCCCTTCCTCTGGCCTCTATAACACATGGTACTCACTTTTCAAGAAGACCACTGCACTGTGAATGATATTGAACCCCTTTTGTCTCGCAGTAGTGTGCAAAGCTTACTCACTCACTGTCCATCCCTAGTAACTGGAGTAGTTGCCTGGGAAAGAGTCAGCTAACATTTAATCACCTTTGTGTGTTTTGAGTGAATTACAAGAGATTTATTGTAGTGGGAAAAAAGTGGCATTACAGTGGACACGAGAAACTCCTTTTCAGACTATTGTGTTAACTACAAGCTTACTCTAGGCTGGGGAGGTGGCTCCATGGTTAAGGCACCTGTCACATAAACAAGAGGATGGCAGTTTGGATCCCCAGGACTCGTGCAAATGCTGACTGTGTCAGCTCTCCTGTTTTCCAGCATTGGAAGGCAGAGACAAGTGATCCTCAGAAAGCTGGCTAGCCGAGTGAGCTACATCAGCAATATCTGGGCTTGATAAGGAGACCCTGCCTCAAAGAATAAGGGCAGGGGTGGAAGAATCCTGGTGTCAGACTTGAGGACTTGAGCCTCAACACATTTATGCACACATGCACATGCACACCACACACTCATGACCTCCCACACACATCAGCACTGCAGACGCACATGAAAAGAACAGTACATTTAACCCAGCATAGGTCATTGGTTTGACTTCGGTGATTATCAACCTGACATAGAAGTCAGTGGTGCATGGAATGAGGTTGAATGGTAGCATGTAAAATCTAATTTAAATTCAATGAATATATGAACTTAATGGGCTTTATAAAGCTGAAACAAATGGTCACCAGGCAATTCCTCTTGTTCTGAGGCTCCAGCCTTGCAGATAAAGGCATTGCCACAAATGCACTGCCTTTCTTTAACACACATTTTTCCATCTCTTAGTGCATGGGGAAGAGCGAAACTAAACATTACTTGACTTTTAACTTCACAAACTTCAGGAGAAACTTCCAACCCACACACCAATGATATGGGGAATTTAAACTCAACCTAAGAAGGATGCTTTCTCATTGCACAACTGATACAGTGTGTGCTAAATTACCCCTGGGTGCAGTTTGGAATATCAAGCACTGTACACTGGCCTGCATTTCAAATTCAACCTCACAATTTGCCAAGTTTCTCAGATGAGGCGCAGAGAGCCCTGAGAATTAACAAAATTGTTAAAGTATAGTCTCAGAGTATGAGTAGCGGGAGTTAGAACTGAGCTCTGTATAGCATAACAAAATAATCAAAGTTAGATTTCAGCGTCATGAAAACAGAAATAAAGTTTGCCAATTATGCATCATACATACATGTGCATATATACATACACACATTATACATATATGTGTGTATATATTCATGTACATTTATGTGTATGTGTGGTTAGTGGTGTGGTGTGGTATGGTATGTGTGTGCGTGTGTGTGTGTACATTCGTGTGTGTGCTTTCAAATCTGGAGAAATTGTTACTAGAGCATTGAACACCAGGGAGAACAGTTTTATGGAAAAGGAACACTTCCAAGTAAAGGATTAAACAACAAATAGTCTAATTCTGGAAAATACTTCTCTCAATTTCAAGGACTAGTCTTAGCTCCTTCAGAGCCAGAATGAGAAGTCCCTGTGAACCATAGTAAGACGTGGGCCAAATCTCAACAGCTGCTAGAGGATAGGTGTCTATTCCATGGGGTTATGGGGTAGGGGAGAAAGTGTTGGAAATCTGAGGTGCTGCTGCTTTGCCTCCTTCACCTCAGAAATGGAAACAGCCCCAGGAGAGAGGGAGGAGCTCCCGCTGGCCAAATCTGACTCTCAGGCTCAGATTTGTTCTATTGGATCAGTGCAATCTTATACTGAAGAATATTCTGTACATAACCAACAAAGCCAAAGACCACCTTCCAATGCACTGTAATAGTCTTAAGTTTGTCATAGTTATTTTGGTAGTTTGAATGTAGTTGACTTCAACACGCACATAGGAGATGTGACTTTGTTGGAGTAGGTACAGCCTTGTTTGAGGAAGTATGTCACTGTGGAGGTGGGCTTTGAGGTCTCATATATGTTCAAGCCTTGCTTATTGTCTCAAACCACTTCCTGTTGCCTTCATAAGATATAGAACTCTAAGCTACTTCTGCAATACCATGTAAGCTTGCATACCACCATGTCCCACTATGATGAACCTCTGAACTGTAAGCCACTCAATCAAATGTTTTCCTTTACAATAGTTGTTGTGATCATAGTGTCTCTTCACAGCAATAGAACCCCTAACTAAAACATATACATCACAAATTAATTTTGATTGTACCTTCTATTTGATCATTGTATTTGGGTATCTTATGTACGTTTTTAGGTGGACAGTTTCTTGAAGACATGGACTCTGACACAAGTAAATATCAAAATTCTCAGTTATTACATTTTTTGAAATCTTATGGATGACAAAATTTGCACCCAAAAATAATTTTAAAACAGGAAACTGCTCATAAAATAATACAGAACTTGGAAGATGGCTCAATGGATAGGGTGCTTGTCAAGAAAGTATAAGAACCTGAGTTTGGATTCCCAGAATCCACAAAAATTAGATAGATGAGGTAGCCACCTGTAATCCTAGCACTCAGGAGTCAAAATCAGGGGATCCCCAGGGCAAGCTAGACATCTGAACTAACCCAAATTGCTGGTTCTAGCATCAGTGAGACCATGGCTCAATAAACCAAGTGAAGAGTGATTAAGGAAGAAATCAATGTAGATCCTTCTCATCATTGCATGCACGTGTTCCTGTGCACCTGCACAAACACACATGACCACATGCATGTAAACCCACAGACCACATATGCCATACATATACTGCATACACATCTGAAAAATGATATAAAGATACTCAGAATACTTTATGATAGTCTAACATCATGTCTGATGTTGGAACAAAAGAGATATACCAGAAAAAAATCCTCCTGCAACTATGGAACTGAGTCTAAAATGATTGGAGAGCTATCATTTGTAACAAGAAATGGTCAACTTTTGTCTAATTAATTGTCATAATTCTTGACTTTCAAACTTACTAAAACCCAAAGATTTTTAGTAGGAAAAGTATTTAATGCCTTAAGTGAAGTCTTTCTGGTCATGTGGTAGTTCAGGTAGGCAATTATTGTACATTGTGGCCAGGAATGGTGTATTTATCCCTGATTTTGTACAGAGGTTCCACACATATGGAAGAAGGATGCAGGTGGCAAACAGCTTCCCCAACGCTGGAGCTCAGGTTCCCACATTGTGGTTTAACCATTCTTGAATTTTACTAATGTGTTCTTGAGGCTGCAGAGTCTGGGTCAAGACTGATAGCTGTCAAGGAGGAAATGCTGCATGACAAGACATGGAAAACCCAGCGCAGTAGATCTCAAAGCAACATTTTTTTTTTGGTTTTTTGAGACAGGGTTTCTCTGTAGCTATGGAGCCTGTCCTGGAACTAGCTCTTGTAGACCAGGCTGGCCTCGAACTCACAAAGATCCGCCTTTCTCTGCCTCCTGAGTGCTGGGATTAAAGGTGTGTGCCACCACCGCCCGGCCTCAAAGCAACATTAAAGACCTCCTGCCATCTTCATTTCCACATGGGAAACTCAACGTTAACAATGGTTCTATCTGTGACTTGCCCAAGTGCACAGAGCACATAAGGAACTCAGGAGCCAGATTCTTGATATCTAGCCCAATGTACTTTCCATGACACAATGCGACCCATGAGTCATCTGGAGAAAGGAACCTAGAATTACAAGGGTGTGACAGCAATTGAGAGCTTTAGGTGTAGCTTTTGAAAGAATGCTCTCTCTTAGTCAAAGGGAGCATTTTAGAGAAGATGCCTACTTTAAATAAATAGTATAACAAGTTCCATTAAGAACTTTAGCTTTGAGAATAAGAAGGTTCCTTCTTTTCTGCAAAAACAGCTTGCTCTGGTGAAAATCAAAAAATTGCAGGTGATTTCAATTGGACCATATCCACAAATACTCACCTAGGATTTCCAGAGATAATCCCACTGTAGAAGAGTATCCCCAAGAAATCTGACCTCTAGGCCCCTGTGGCTAGTAATAAGGTGCCCTTGGGAAGGGTGGTGTCTTCCAACAGATGGCTCCCATCTGACCACCAAGTCAGAATTGCCTTTCTGAAAAGGCTGCTGCTTTCCAGGGTTTCTGGCATGTGTGTTCCAAACAGGATCAAGAACATCTGGAGAGCTTGGACCCAGCCATGCACTTAGGTCATGGCCTCTAGGCAAGCGATCAGCAAACTGAGTCACTAAAATTGCTTTTTCATGAAGCATTAGCTGTGGGTCTGGAAGCAGTGCTCAGCTAAGCCTGCATAAGTAGAGTCTCCCTCCACCCATTTCCCTGTGTTGGTTAGTACCTAATGTGGGATTCCCCTCCGCATGCTATGAATACCACTGGTTAATAAAGGAACTGCTTTTGTCCCTGTGTGATTATTTCAGGGCGAAGCAGCCACAAACCAACAAGCGGCCCTCCCACAACAAGTACCCAAACCTAGGTCTCCTATGTGAATGTCACTTTCCAATGATGGCATTTAAGAGCAGAAGGAAGAGAAGAGCAATAGGCTTGTTTGTAGAGGAATGCTGAGACCGGTAGCACAGGTCCTGGTCTTGAACCTTTACATGTATCAGTGATCTGTGGTTGGTATTGGGAAGGAAGATGTGGATGGCTTCTCCCATGAGATTCAAAGTCCTCTGGGGTATTGTATCCTTTGCATCATATTGGTGGCTGACTAAAAACTCATGAAATGGGTGCTTTTTTCTTTTGCTTTTCCTTATGCACTCTGTGCCCCCTCAAAGAATGCTTGGACATTTGTGCAAAAATGCAAATTTTACACAGACATGGCATTTGTATAAAGATCAGAATCTATGATAGACACTTTTTATTTTGACCTTGTTCCCACCATAATTTACTCACATGGCAGTTTTTTTCCACCCACATCGTAATTTTTCATTTCCTTGTCCCTTTCTAGTTTTCTGAACTTTGAAGGTAGTATTTCACAATAATTCATTTTATATTCTCGCCATCTAAAACTGTACATATCAAAAAAAAAACCTGAAAGTGATAAAAATGAAAAAATTATCTGTGGATATTTCGGTAACTATTAATACACACAGAACACACTCTACATAGCTGGCAGAGTACTTTCATGTATATTGTTCTGTTTCAGTTTTTGATTAAGCCAGATGGAACTTCGGGTCCTGCTCAGCACCAAATCAGGTATTCAGATCGGGTGGTCAAGAAAGTATTTATCTGTTACTTCTTTTCTTGCCACTGTCAGAATATGTGACAGAAAGAACTTAAGAGAAGAAGGAGGAACTTGGACTCACAGTCTAGGGTGACACAGTCTATCATGACAGAGAAAACATGGCAGTGGATGTTTCTCACAGCTATGGAGGTGGGAGCCTGAGGCAACTGGTTACCTCAGCCTATAACCAGAGTCAATCTATAATTCATAACCTCTGATCCAGTGGCCTTAAGTTCATCCAATAGAACTAATACTCTAAAGGTTCCACAATCTTTCAGAACAATGCCACCAACTGAAAACCAAGCATTCAAACACGCGTCTGCAGGGTGACATTTTATATCTAAACCGACATCTATGATCTAGACTATGACATCATCAAAGCACAGATCAATCCATAATAATCATTCGTCCATATACAGCTTGAGAGGTGTAGGCACGGACAGGGTTTCACAGTTTAAGCAATGAAATTTTTATAACATTTTTAAATGAAGAACTTTTATAGCTTGGGTTGTCTGCCTAGTCTCTAATGGCCGAGCCATCTCTCTGGCTCATGAAGGACTTTGATAATAATAGAATTAGTTCATCAAGCAAACCAACCTAAAGAGAAACATAAAGGTTCTGCAAAACCTTTAAATGAAAATGTTCTCAAGAAAACAAAATGAAACAATCCCTATAAGTTCTGGTCCCACAGTTATGTGTCTTTATGGCATTTAAGCTAATGTCTCATCTGAAAATTGGATTGTATCAAATCAAATGGCATCCTGCCACTTTCTGTGACAAAATCTCTAGCCTTGGATTATCTAATGAAGACCTGGAGGGTTAGCATTTAATCAAGTCATGTCCTGTTTAGTAGTATTTAGCCAATGATGTACTCTTTCCACTTTGGTGGCCTTGTGTGATTATTTGGACCTATGACATAGTTGCTGCTTTAGTTTGTGTTATCATACTTTATGTTAATACTATGAAAAGTCACTTAGAGATTTATTTCCCTGTACATCCTCTGTCATTGAACAACACAAGTGTACACAAATGCATTGGTTTCTAGTGGCATGAAAAGTTATTAAACAACCGATATTTATGTTTTACATGTACATAATTTCTAACACTCATAGGTGAAGCTTGAGAAGGTCATCTTTAATTACCTTTTGACTATAAGAAAACAGAGCCCATATCTGTGTGTGAGTCATGGGTGTGCATCAGGGTTTTGAAGCCTGTGCTCCTGCAAGGTTCCCTCTTGTTACATCTCACAGATGTAACAAGAACACAGCTAAATAACTCCGGTAAAAATTCTAGACCCCTCTTTTCTCAAAATAAATGCTCACTAAGAGCATTGCCACTGTTTAACCCTAGGTCCTTGATCCTCATGGCAGTCACCCAAAAGTGCCACCAGAAAGTACTGTAAGTACTTCATTGTCAATATACAGTGCTAACAAACACTGAGCCTGAAGGACAAGGACACTGAAAACTCAGGACTGTCTGAGCAGCTTTGTGGCTGAGATTTCCTGTCCTATGAAAGCCTAACTATTAGAGAATCGGAATCTTGATTGTCTAGGACATGCAGGCACAGCTCTTGTCCTTACCACTTCTAAGAATCCCTAAAGGACATTTATTTAACTTCTTTGATGAGAGAACTCAGAACTTAGAAGTATTTCAGTGATAAAATTAAATAAGATTTATCATTTTTGTCTTGAAATTTGCATTAACATTTTATACCTACTGAATTATTAAATGGGTGGAAATATAGTTGTTTTAAAGTTCTGGTTGGTAGTGAGGTCTTTGCAGGGGTGGGAGTGATTAGGATTAGATAAGATAATTCCATTGGTGACCCCATAATTGAATCCAGGTGACTTTATAAGAAGAAGAAAGACCAGAAATGTACACAACATGTGTTATGTCCTACCTCTTACAATGTAGCACCCATCTGTCACCTTGGGACTCCACCAGCAAGAAAGCTATCATTAGATGGGCCCCTTGACTTTGGGCCTCTAGAGTAGTATGGTAAAATAAATGTATTTTCTTTGTAACTTACCTAGTCTGTGGTATTGTGTTATTGGCAAGAGAAAACAGACTAAAACAATATGGTGGTGAGAAAGGAATTCCCCAAGGGCTTACACTTCAAGCACTGAAAATTGAAATGATTTCAATATAAGTTGAGTATATGTGAACAACTCAGGAAAGTGCAGGCTGAAATAATAATATAACCATCTCTTCGTGCAAAGTATTTTAACTGTACTTCGAAGCAGACTTGCTAATGCTGGAGGATCATGTTGGATCAGTGGAAACTGCCTGCAGAGGGATTATATGCAGGCCAAGACAGGGGAGGCTGATGACAGCTTGTCTGAATCATTTAGCATGGCATCAATTGCTGGACCAAAAAAACATCAAAATCATTTTCTCTGAGCATCAGAGTCATTTCTCAGAGTGTATGCAGCTCATGGAAAAACTCACTCTATGGGGTCTTTTCTTTCTCTCTCCATTCACACTTGCCATAGATAAAACCCCAAAGCAGAGAGCATCAAGAAAAATCATGATTGATCTACAGTGTAGATATTGACAATCTAAGCGTGGAAATGAGAATTGTGGCAATAATAAGCTGAGTAGCACATTTATTAATTACAGCACTGAAATGCTCCTTAAATTTCACAGCCACTACATGGGGTAGGTATTAATATCTCAGATTGAACAAAGTGGGAGCTGAAATTGAGAGAGGAACAACGGCAGGACTTGGTACCCAGGTGTTCATCTCCCTTCATACTTCCAGAAGGATCTAAGCAAGGATGGAAGATGACCTCAGGAAGATTTAGGAGAAAGAAAAAGAGGTGCTATTCGAAAGTGACTATAACTTTAAATGCTGATGAACTTTGAATTAAATCTTAGCTTCTAGACGTACTCACACTTCTGCCTCTGCCCTGTGGTTACCCGCAGCTTGGAGCATGGCTTCTTGAGTCTAACATTTGCATGCTTTGTGTCACTTCTTCAGAACCGATGGTGGCATAAGGACTTGGCACTTATTTCATATTCATCATTGCCCTTGGCCTTGTGACGACTTAGCACAGTGGGTATGGTGGGTGGGAAGAACCACGGATGGCTGACGTATTGATTTTTGAATGTTTCAGTAATTACTGTAAAGTGTTTGACTTAGCAATGGAGCAGGGTATGACCCAAGGTCTGTCTGCCACCAAGATTCGTTTGTTAGGGCTAGGGATTTCTCATTCAAAGCCACTTACTAGAAATACCCAGGACTTCTCAAAATAAAGATTACTAGATCCCTCAACAGATCAGTCAAGTTGGAACAGTGGTAAGGATGAACCTGGGTCTCAATCCCACAAATGCAAAGGCAGCACTGAGGACCATTCCCATATATAATCTCTGGTCTTCCTACAGATCCTAAACATTCATTCCTCCAAACATGCTCTCACTGGGTGATTAGCTTCCTTTAGCTACTCCAACAGATCTAGTCCCTTCTGTGTATCCCTTTATGGCAGGTAAGAAATATTTATGCCTTCAGGTAGGTCCATTAAATTCTCCCAGGATTCGAAAGTCAGGAATGTGCCTGATAAAAAGCAGAAAACATATATAGAAGAAGCAACTGTTTCTGGTAGGTGCTTCATAGTTCTATTAGAAGTAGCTGCAGAATTCATTGTATTTGAATCCACTACCCAAAGTAGCAGCCCCTTGACACTCTCAGAGAACCTTGGGTATATGAAAAAAGTTCAACACATTGTTCTGAGCATTTGAGTCTTTGAATCCAGATACCTGATGTTGGGAGATACAGGGAGTTTTGTCATGAATTTTAATATCTCCCTTCTTTCTATAAACTAATGGTCTACATGGCAGAATGCAGTGGGAATGATTTTCTATACATGGCATTCAGAAGCACAAAATAAAGAGTTCTGTGGTTATTTTGCCTAATGTTCTTTTAAAATTAATTAACTAGTTAATTAATTTGTTTGTTTTACATACCAGCCACAGTTTCCCCTCCCTCCTCACTTCCCGTTCTCTCCCCTACCTCCTTTCTACCTGTCCATCCACTCCCCTGTCTCCATTCAGAAGGGGTAAGGTCTCCCATGGGAGTCAACAAAGCATGGCACATCAAGTTGAGGAAGGACCAAACTCCTCCCCACCTGCATCAAGATTGGGTAAGGCATCCCACCACAGGGAATAGGTTCCAAAGAGCCAGCTCTTGCATCAGGGACAGGTTCTGGTCCCACTGCTAGGTGTCCCAAAAAGACCAAGCTACACAACTGTCACCCAGATTCAGAGGGCCTAGGTCATCCATTGCTGGCTCCATAGTTGTCAATCCAGAGTCTGCAGGTGTCTCTGTGTGTTTCTCTGCCATCATCTTGACCTCTGCCCCCCACTTGCTCACATACTCCTTCCTCTCTCTTCTCAACTGGGCTCCCAGAGCTCAACCCAGTACTTAGCTGTGGATCTCTGCATCTGCTCCATTCAGAGACTGTATGAAGTTTCTATAATCACTATTAGCGTAGTAACCAATCTGGTTACAAGGGAAGGCCAGTTCAGGCACTCCCTCCACTATTGCTAGGAGTCTTAATGTCCTAAAGTGAACATTGCATGAACATTCATAAGCTGTAAAAGTTATTCTTGTGTAGAAGTTTTACTCAAATGGAAATGAAGTGTAAATAAACTTGGGTTGGTAAAACTGCATATTTGCATACTAGTTAAGTCGAGAATACAGTCATGCATGCTCCTCTTCCCTGTAAGGTACTACTCATTAACCATTGTAAAATTTTCCCCATTCTGTATCCACAAAGTCATGGACTCAAAGGAAATGTTTTTGTTGCCAGGGTACCATATAGGGAGTGCTAATAGATCACGGTTTAGAAATGACATTCAATTACCTTGTAATTGTTGCCCTTGGCTAAGTTCGAAGCTCTGCAAAGACATAGTGGTGTGATAATAGAGGAAATGGTAGAGTTCTTCATCTCATTTTGAACTTGAGGCATGCACTAGCATGCTTTTCCATGTTCCTAAATCCAGCAGGAGGTGGAAGTTCCTTTCCCAGACCCACTTTCAACACCCCTTTATCTTCAACACAATGATTTACTTTATAATCTTCCCAAGCTGGAGAGTCTAGTTTGGAAAAGTTGAGTTAAAGCCTGACAGGTCAGATGTATTGATAAGTTAGGGTTCAATTCCCCACCGCCTGTGGCTTCCTATCTGCGGCAGCTCTTGTTCTATTGGATTTGGCATCGAATCTAACAACGTGAACAATGTGAACCATGTGCAGGTTTTGTTTTTCTTCTTCTGGAAATCGTATCTTAGAACTGAGCGTGCAATCATGATCAAATTTTCTCTTGAGGGTAATAGATCAGATTATTTTTTCCTATATGCAGCAGCGATGTACTGGCTAGGTATCAACTTAGGTAACTCTACCCAACTTTCTAGTTTCCACCTTGGTTTCTGTGGTCCTCCTTCTCTACTTGCCTCCATTAAATTGTTTTTGGGAAAGAAAGACTGTCACAATCCTAGTAGGAAGAGGTCAACTGTCCCTGGCATATGGAACAACCCCCCATTCTAGATGGCATCATCTCTCTCCCGTCAATACCCAGGCAATGGGGTAATGTATAAACATTGTCATTTCTTCGTTGTCCCTAAACTTGTGTCTTAATGCCAGGAATTAGCAAGATAAGACCTATTGATTCTTTTCATAAAACTCTTATGGTGAGAATTAGTTATCATTCTTAAAGGATGGAAAAGAAGAAAGTTCCCAAAACTACACAAGTAAAATGTGTATGCTACCAGATACTATGCCTATCACAAAGCTCGCAGTTTTTCATGTTGGTCTTTTCTGGGATGTTTGTGGTCTTCTACTACAGCTGGACATAGATGTGTAATATGTATTCACATTGTATTGATTATGTATGTAGTAATATTCTGTATGTTCTTTATGTTCTAATTCAGTTACTTTCTACAGAGACTGACACACTATGGTAAGCAACCTTTATGGTTATCCCAATAATTCTTTCCTGTCATATTTCCCCATTTTAGTCCTTCCCTCTCAAGTATGGGCTCTTTTGATTAGTTGTTGCTTTCTTCTAACAGGATATTGCATGGTGGATAATGATTACACAATGTAATTTGGATTGTATTGTTTATGACTGGATTTCTTTTTGCGAGTGCCTTTGTCTTCTCCCGTGGATTCATTGCTGTGAGAGAATCTAGCTGCCATGTAGAGCTGTCCATGTAGGATGGATCACAGCCTGCCTAACTCCGGATATGAGTTAGAAAGCAATTTTCTTGTTCATTTATGTCAACTGAGCCTTCTAGTAAGGCTACAGCCCCAATCATTAGTTTGACTGCAATCTCTTGATAATCCTGGAAGTAAAGGCACCCCACAAACCTGTACCAAGAATTTCTCTCCCTCTCCTCCTCCCTCCCTCCCTCTCTCTGTCTCTCTCTTCCTTCTTGTGTTTTCGAGACAGAGTTTCTCTGTGTAACAATACTGGCTGTCCTAGAACTCACTATGTAGACCAGACTGGCCTGAAACCTAAAGAGATCCACCTACCTCTGCCTCCTAAGTGCTGGGATTAAACGCATGAACCACTATTGCCAGACTGTACCAAGGATCTTGATCCAGAGAAACCATGATGTTACTGTTTAAAGTTACTGTGTTTAGGGGGAACTTGTTAGATATCAACAAAGATGTAGACATCGTTACCTAAAAGTGGGAGTATTGCCAATAACAGATGAAGCACTGGGTTGGCTTTGAACCGGTGAATGAGCAGAGACTGGGAAGTTTGAATTTCTATGAGGATATCATCACCTTGCTTAAAGTACCTGAAACACAGTAGTCACAGAATTCTGAACTTTACTGAGAGTGATATGGTACAGGACAATTCTGTATCTTGTTAATCATGTTTTAAATAAATGCTGATTGGTCAGGCAGGAAGTATAGGCGGGAAAACCAGACAGGAAGTAGAGGTGAGCACAGGAGATTTTGGAAGCAGGAAGCTTCCCTTGCATTCCTGCGCAGATCTCCAAGGAGGCAACATGTAGCATGTAGCAGCCCAGCTGAGAGAAGGTACTGGCCATGTGGCTGACAATAAAATATTATTAGACACTGGGAGAATGAGGTTTCAGCTTTTATGTAGTAGCAGAAAGTCTGGCAACACGTGCCATGGAGTTGTGGAGAAAGGAGAGAACATGCCTAGCATACTGTGAGCTTTCTAAGCCGTGTGTTGGGCATGTTGGATGGTTTCTTTTCCCTGATAACACTGGAATGTAATAGGAGTGAGAGAAATTAGAGGAAGTATTTAACTAATTAACAAAAATCAGCCAACATTCGATTGCTTCGAAAATTCTCAGGCTCTTACATGGCTAAGATGCTAAAGTTAAGAAATCACTATAAGCAAGTATCAATTATACAATATAGTCAAGGACTTTAGTAAACGTAAGGCTTAGTCTTTAAGCCATGTCAGTAGGAGTCCAAAGTAGTGAAGGTCTTGAGGATGTGACACTGGATTAGTTATGGTAGATTTGGGGATACTCACTGGGGCCTTGTAACAACGACATACACAGGTATTTCACTTGGACTTAAGGGAATGGAAATAGTCTATGATGATATTTTGAGATCCTCACCGCTCTGTCAGAAAGAAGTCTGGGAAAACTGTTCAGCTCTAAATCATGCTGCAACTTTTGTCTTTTCACTTTTGTAAAGTTCATGGCTTACCTTGAACTCTGGCAATCCTTCTGTCTCAGCCTTCTAAATAGTGGGATAATGGGCATTACTCACCAAGCCCTTCAAGTGACATTAATTTAATTACAAAAAAACTAAAAATGAACAAACAAAAAACCCCAAGACACCAAAACTGTTCATGCTCCAAATGTTATGAAAATCTCTTCAAAAACCTCATTATGTGTTAAGGAACTTTGAATTTTGCTTTGGGCTGCTGTGTTCAGCCCCATGTAAATCATATGCATCAAGTTGGACATGCAGGAATAGAGACCGAAGAACACAGCTGAGAAAATGGAAGAACTAATCTTAGTTTTGAGACCCATCAAAGTGCCCTTAACAAGATATTGGCAGAACAGTAGATAGAATTTCTATAGATCAGTGATTCCCCAGACCTCCCATTTACTCCAGCTTAAAAAAGGAGGTATATAGTGGGTTTCCTGTCCTCTTGTCAGTGTTGTAGTCTGATGTGTGCAGAAGAAGGCATTTTTCTTCTTTGCTTTCGCAGTCTGGAGTCTGCACTCACGGTTGAGGTGAATCATCCACACCTGGACCTGTTTTACATACCATGATGTCATTGTGTGGAACAATTAGAGGCCTTAAGAATGGGTGAGCATATATTCCATACACAAGGGATGTGAGTCATTATGGGTCGGAAAACAAACTGTATGAACAGTTACTCAGATGCTTGCCATCTACAGGTAGGTGTGCGTTCTCCTGAGTGTGACCAGGACGTAACGGCTCATGTTTAACAAAGTATTACAGAGATGATGAAATGTTCCTTCTGAGTCAGGGTTATACAAAAAGATTGTGGCTTTTATCCTGAGTATTCTGCTTTTTGTGAGGTCTGGGAGGAAGATCTGGGCAAAGGGAACAAACTTACCAAGATCCCTACTAGAGGAATCCTAAGCGCACGTTCTCTGTCTTGCCGTCAAGATGGATGTAAGAGCAGGCTAAGCCAACAGCTGGATT
Organism: Dicrostonyx torquatus; assembly: GCA_028555095.1. Classification (NCBI taxonomy): domain Eukaryota; kingdom Metazoa; phylum Chordata; class Mammalia; order Rodentia; family Cricetidae; genus Dicrostonyx; species Dicrostonyx torquatus. The sequence goes on along the minus strand of JAQHUG010000238.1, from coordinate 921,183 downwards.
GCAGAGAGAGCAGGAAATAGAAGCCAAACTAATATGTACCTGGAAAGCTGTTCCATAGAGACTAGGATGACAACTAAAATTGTTTCATGATGTTAAATAAAAAAAGAACAGAAGTTGATAGAGTCCATGTTGTTCGATGAGACATACATAACCAATGAGAAGTGGAGCTCAAATTTGAATTCAGGAAGTCTTCATGAAGAGTTTGCACTTCTAAGATCATTAGGAGATGAAAGTCTACTGAGTTTCTGACTGTTGAGTGGCTAGGCACCAAAAGAATCCCTTTGCTAGGGCAGGAGCATGGATGTTACAACAGGTACATGCACCATGAACATCCTCATGACACCGCAAGTGCATCTGAGGAATTTATACCATTTCTAGCTGTTGCCAACCACATAGCACCTTTAGCTATACTTTCATAAAACCCAGATTAGTTTTCTACTATGACCTGGGCCTTGCAGAGAAGCTCTGGCCCCAACCACTGAAACTTTAGGAAGAGTATATAGGAAAAAATAAGTTTAAAATCATCAGACAGGTCCTAGACTCAGGTTCTCTGTTTCCTACCTTTCATGTTTATGCTAACGTATATAGCATAAGGAAAGTGTGGGCTCCAGAATGCTAAGCAACTGTTTGGCACAAAGGGTGGTTTCTGAGAGGCTCTGGCTCACTTGGGAAGGAGAGTCACATCAGTCACTTTTGTGTTTGCATTTAACAGATACTTGAAGACAATTTAATAGACTCTAGAGAAGGTTAAGTACACAGCAAAACTGAGAAGGAGATAAAGACATGCCCCAAATAACCCTTCCCTTTTCACAAGCCTCTGAGTACTGCTTTATAAAGGAGCAGAATCAGGAGGACACCTCTGAGATCGCCACTGGTCCTAGGTCCCCTGGTGTAGGGCTGTAATAGCTTCTAAGTGACAACTGCATTTCCAAGTCCTTGACAAACAGCTCTTTTTGTTTTTCTGTGCTAATCATTTGTCTTTTTGTACAAGGTACTACCAGAAGGCCAAGACTTTGTAGACAGCTTTGTGAACAGGTTGCCAGCTCCAATGAGTTTAGTGGGGTTTCTGTGCATGTGTGTATGTGAACCCATACACATGGTGATTCTGGCGTCGGAAAAGAGGGGAATAACTTTTCGTAAGGGAAGGTTGTACCTGTCACACTGCTGACATTTTAGAGATGTTTATCAGTGGCTGGTGTGCTTTCCGGGATTCTAAGAATAGATGTGAAATGTTAGAGAGGGAGACTTCCTGAAATGTGTATCCACCTTGGTAGTGAGACTGATCATCAAATTTCTTTGTATTTATATTCTTTACTTTTATGCAAATGAGCACCATATCTGTAACAAAACTCCAACTCCTGTTTAGAAGTCAGGACTATATCAAAGAGAAAGATGCCAGTGTCTAGCTTTCTGTGTACCTCGGTGGTATCTCTGATGAAATACATCAGTATTATCTTTCTTTCCTTCTGAAAAGTCCTAATGATCAGGCTATGGTAATTCCAGTACCATTTAAAGGCATTTTGAATCAATATTACCTGGGATCTTATTAAAAATACTAATGTTAGGATCCTATTGCTGATATACTGGACCAGGCTGGTCTGGGGTGGGGCCATGAAATCTTTGCTTAAATTGGTGATTCTTATACATGCTATATTTGAGAAGCCCTTGTGAGCCTGTATTACAGTCCAAATAACTTTGTTACAGGTTTCTGAACTCTTAAATATACAGTTTTGGCAAGAGTTACTTTGTTCACAGTGAATTTTTCTCTTCACACTTCATTTTTCTCTCTTGCAGAGTAGTGGTATTTGAAATGTGGTTTGTAACAGATTACTTAACTAGTAGAGACTCCTTAACAGAATAGATTGATGTTCACTTATGTTTCCTCCTATAGTTTTTGATTATCTGGAAATTCATTACTCTTTTCATACTCAAACCATGTTACTATTATCAATCATAACAGTCTTAGAATTTCAATTTGTTGTTGACACAGAAATATCTGTCCTTGAATCTCATCTTTTCTTGATAAGTGTTTGCCATCATGATTCCATGCAGTGAGCACAGGCTCTCTGTGCCACTGGGAAATAATTGTTAGCAAGTTCTAGGAACTAGGTTTTAAAATGTAGTTATACAACGTCTTAGAGGGTGCTGTTTGAAATAAGACAGCTATCTGCTGGTCTATCTGATATCTCCTTCTTGCATGTTGAGCTGTGCCAGGCGATTATTACACCATTTATTATTATGATGCCATTTATTTCCAGCTTATGGCAGACGTGGCGCCTCATGTGAAGACTGGAACATTCCTATCTTTCCTGTCTCTTAAAACAAGAAGATAATAAACACTCTGACAAACTGTAATCAGGAACTGGCTTGGTATTAATGAGCTGTTCAGGGGTGGCCATTGGGGATGTTTCTGAAGAAAGTTCTCAGGAAGAGCTACAGCTCCCTCAGAGGTGATGACAGGCATTGGTGAGAGGAGGGAGGATGGAACAGAAAGAAATGTGCGTGCCCCACCTTTTCCTCTCTTGTTTCTCTGAAACTGAAAGAAGCTGGGTCCCATCTGAACAACACCCGCCACGCACTGCCACTTTAGACAGGAAGCTTGTTCTGTCTTTTCTATGGCACATGGGGAAGACATTCTAACAGAAGGTGGAGAGGATGTGAAGTGGATGGAGCCCTTCCCTACTTCACATTGGTCTTGGGGGCAGCAGAAAGCAAAAGAAACAGCAGGCAGGGTCATGCCATTCTACAATGCCAGCTACTCCAGAAGGAGGCCAAGATCAGAGTATTGCAAGTTCAACTCCTGGCTGAACTGTGGAATGTATTCAAACCTGCCACTGTGGACAACCCTGGGCGAAACGGCCTCAGAATACAAAGTGCAAGCACCGAGGATGCAGATCAGTGGTAGGGAAACCTCAGATTCAGTTCGTCTGTGAGGATGGAAACTAACAATTGTGCTGTAGTCCTTCCATTTGCTTTAAGTGCTGCTCTGCTCTGCAGGAGGATAGTTACACATTAGTGCTGCCTTAATTGCCTTCCTTTTCTGTGACTGTGGAAGATGAGTTCCTTTTCTTACCTCTTCTTGCGTGTACCCGAAATAGAACTTTTCTTTTTTAGTTGAAGACACGTGTTTATGTAACTGAAGCCAACGAAACATGGAATCTGATTTTCCTGAGTATTATGCCAGTTTGTAAATTGCGACCTTATCACATCAAAGTATTCGTCTGCCAAAAGGGGCCCCCGAGGCTGAGCGGTTGACAAAGTTAGCAGCCTGTGCAGCACAGAGAGACACAGAATTATTGATATTGGAAATTTCGAAGAGACCCACCTGTCCTGCCAAATGGTACCAGGGAATCTGCAATCTCTTCTCAGAGCTCTCGGTCCTGTTAATCAAAGAATTTAAGAATATAAAGTCAGAAGAAAGCCTGAGGACAGCTTTATTGGAGTGAAAGCAAGTATTAAATTAGCTGAATGATTTAAACAATATGTAGTCATGTGGTGACATCGGAGAAATTAGCTTGATAAAACTGAATTGCCGAAGAATTTCAGTCTATTAAACTGTCACGGGAAGAGAAATGAAAACACGTTCTTCTGCTGAAGCTTCCAACGGCAGGCTCTTTGCAAATGTCTCCCCATCCTCCTGCGGCACTTCCTGTCTCCCTTTTCTCTCTCTATTGTCATTTTGGATCTGGTTACATCTTGGATAGGTTAGATATTTTTGTATTATGCACTGCTTAATTTTCAAGTGAGGAAAAACAAATAGCAATGTTGTTTGATAGTAGTAAGTGTTCTATAATTTCTTGGCTCATTAAAACAAGCAATTTTATAAAATCAGCACAATGGGACAAAATCATTTTAACACTGTACTAAAAGTATTGTTTATATTTCCTTAATCTTGTCCCTCCATCAAGTAATTAATATATCTATTTTTCTTCTAGTTTTTGCCAATGAGGACAAATATGAATTGTTTTGCAAAATTAGTAATATTCTTTCATTCGCATTGTCTGGACCCTTCTGATGAGCTAGGACAGGTGTTGACAGCAAAGTATATTATTATTTCATGTTAGTAAATCATTTAGTCTAAGCCTAAAGAAATAAGTATATGATAATTATATGTTAATTAACTTGATTTAATCACTATACAATCTATACACAAATCAAAATATCATGGTATAGTCCATAAATATAAACAACTTTGTCAACTAAAATTAATGACTTTCTAAAGCTGAAATGTTTCAAACATAGTTCTATTAGTAGCATATTTTCCCCATTACATGAAGCACCTCTAGTTGTTGAAAGTCTATTTTAAGTAAGAATATTTATCTATATTTATCTATGATAAAAAGAAAAGTGGGGTTGTTTCCATGCTACAAGACTAGATGCATGACTCTGAAATGGAAATGGGCAGCAGCTCCTCGCCATGCATCCTAGTTCGGAACTTTCAGGCGGCCAAGTTTTATATTCAGTCCTCAATCATCTCTAGAGCTTACCAGGCACTCAGAGTAAACATCTGCTGTTTGCTCTTTTGGGCACATGCAGTGCCCAAGTTCTTCTGAGGGCAGAGAACCTCTTATGGAGTTCAGCATCCTACAAACAACCCATTGAGTCTTCAGTGTGTTTATACCAGTCATTTTCTCCTTTTGGCTTTTACACATTTTTTTCACAGTCTTTCTTTCCAACTCTGGATTATCACTCCTGGTATTTCCCCTGCTTAGCTCCTTTCTCAAAGCAAAGGGTGGAAATCCAGGCTAGGACTCTCACTCTCATATCTGATTCATTTGAGTGTTATGTCCCTCTCTTCCTTTAATCAATTTCTTATTTTCCTACAGTTTTTTTTATTTAAAGATACATCTTTTTAAATGTATACGAGGGCTTTGCTTGCAAGTATGTATGTGCACCATGTGTGTACCTGTGTACCTGGTGTCAAAAGAGTAAAAAGAGTGGGTCAGATTCCTTAGAACTCGAATTAAGTTTGTGAGCCAACATGTGGGCTGTGAACCCAGGTCCTTTAAGTGATCGGCATGTGCTCTTATCCACTGAGTCAACCCTGCATCTCTTCTTGTGACTTTCTACAAGCATATCATTTTAGTTAGGGTTTCTGTTGCTGTGAAGAGGCACAATGATCTTGGCAACTCTTACAAAGGAAAACATTTCTTTGGGGTGCCTTTATATGTCAGAGTTTAGTTCATTATCATGATGGCATGCAGGCAGACAAGGTACTAGAGAAGGAATTGAGAGTTATGAATCTTTATCTGCAGGCAAAAGGAAGTGAACTGTGTCACTGGGCACAGCTTGAGCATAGGAGACCTCAGCGTACACTACCACAGTAACACATCCTCCAATGAGGGCACACCTACTCTCACAAAGCTACATTCCTTAATAGTGCCACTCCTAATAAGCATCATTTTCTCTCAAACCACCACATATCTTTATTTCTCCCACTCTGAAATAGCCATGGAAGCAGTTCTTTGACTCTCTAACTGCTTGAATTAACATTCTTTTGCTTAGTCTTTTTAGTAACATCCTAGAGAAATACAGCTACCATTTATCCGTCACGTGTCTTTCTCTTCCAGACCCTCTCATAACTGGGCTTTTGCGTTATGTCTCCACTGAAGCTATGGTCTTCTTACAGACATTATATACTGTAATTCCTAGATAGTGCAGCCTCACCCCTCCTCCCATTCTTACTGATGTTCAGTTTCTGATGTGGAGTTTGTTGTCTTCTCCTTTTCTTGATGCTTAAGTATGGGTGTTCTTGAAGTTTCAGCCTCTTGTCCACTTCTATTAATTTCTATTTCTATTATATCTTCCCACTCTCTTTCTTTTGCTTATCTCATCTGCTCCCATGTTTCAATTTCCATGTAATTAATTCTTAAGACTCTATCTCAACTTTCTACAAAGATTCTGTTCCACGTTTCTATCCAACTCCTAAAATTATCCATTGACTTTGCCACTGAAATTTGAAGTTGAGATCTTATATAAACAAGTTCATTGCTTTCCTTCTCTTTTCTCAAGCCATGTTTCCTTTTCAGTTTAATAAAGCAAAACATACACATACCTTTCCTTTGGTGGATTTACCACTAAAACACTAGGGTCATCTTGAGAGTTTATTTTTCTTCATTTATTTTACAGATCTTCAAATTCTCGTGTCTGTTTTCCTGCATACGTTGTCTTTGTTCTTATTAACTCATATTTGAATCATCGAGATAAAGACTGCATGAGTGGCTTCTCCTTCCTTTATTTTCTACTCATTTGGGACTTTTTAATGACATCTTCTAGTCTTTTCTCTGTTCTGAATACCAGTTTTTGCTCATATCCCGACAAACAGCTTCTAAACTTCCATTCCAGTGGTGAGAATGCTTTAATTGTCATCAAGAATAGTAGTGCACAACTATAATATTGGTACTTAGGAGCCTGCAGCAAGAGGATCATCAATTTAAGGCCATCCTGGATAACATAGGAACATTCAACTTAAAATTAGACTGTCACAAAAATTAAAACAAGTAAGGTAGCTCTGGTATTTACGGTGATATCCAGTTTATCCCCTCTACTTCTGTGATATCCAATCTATACCCTATATTCTAATCACTTCCCTTCTTATGACTGAGGTTTGATCGTATATCCTATTGGTTGAATCTGACTATAGAGAACTCTTCCATTATAAAAGCATGCTTATTAAGATTAGTAATTTCTGTTTTAATAGTTGAAATTTTAACTTCTCCTTAAATGATATATTGTGTTAAATTATATTATTGATAATATACTGGAAAAAAAGAAGTTTGAAATAAAAGCATCTTATCCAACTCCAAGGCTCTCAGCTTAGACAGAGTGCACCAAGTGAAACAGGTATGATTTGTAAGTGTATCTATGGTATATCTTCATGTACATCCTTATGGTAGTTTGAATAAAAATGGCCCCATAGGCTCATAGGGACTGGTGCTATTGGGAGGTGTGGCCTTACTAGATTAAGTATGGTACTGTTGAAGGAAGTATATCACTAAAGGTGGGCTTTGAGGTCTCAGAAGCTCAAGCCAGATGTAGTGTGGCTCATCTCTTCCTGATGCCTGTGGGTCCAGATTTAGAATTCTCAACCTCCTCTCTAGCACCATGTCTGCCTACAAGCTTCCCACCATGATGATAATGGGCTAAATTTCTGAACTATAAGCTGTTGACAGAGGTTTCTTTCCATCCAGCCCCACAGCCGTTTGTCCCAAAGAAATTCACAGATATCTACATTAATTATAAACTGGTTGGCCTAGTAGCTCAGGCTTCTTATTAACTCTTACACCCTACATTAACCCATAATTTTTGTCTCTGTTCGTCACGTGACTTGGTACCTTTTATCAGCAAGGCATTCTCATCTTGCTTCCTCTGTGTCTGGGTGAGGACTGCAAACTGAGCCTTTCCTCCTCCTCAAATTCTCCTGTTCTGGTTGCCCCGCCTATACTTCCTGCCTGGCTACTGGCCAACCAGCATTTTATTAAACCAATACAAGACCATTGTCCCACAGCAGTAAGTTAACCCTAGTTAATCTCTATCTTTAATACAAGTTGCTATGGCAACGGTGTCTCCTCACAGCAATAAAACCCTAATTAAGACAATGTTGAATTCATTCAGAGGAGAAAAATTGATGTGTATCAGTAGAACTTGGCCTGCCTTTGCCTTTGGGCAGCCAATACAAGAAGCAGAGAGGACATACTATGTCTGCTGCCTCTGTAGGGATTACAGTGTTGTGGGGGAAATAGAGAAGAGAGATGGCATCAGTTGTCTCTGGAATGCAGTCCATTCTGCTATCCCTCTGGAAACATGTACATTTCATTTCCTGGCAGTCTTGTCAGATACTGCTCCAATGTCCCCTTCTCAGCGAGGTCTGCCTCAGTCATCTGACTTTAAATTATTCTCTCTCTCTCCTTTGACTATTCTTAATCACATTTACTTAGACCCATTTTTCATTTGTAATATAAATCCATGTACTAATAGTATTAATAGCTTGTTTCATATTGTGGCCTTTGTCTGCTTTTTATGTCAGTGTCAAAGCTCTGTGAGAACAGGGTTCACTGTTTGCTTTATTGTTACAGTTCACTGGGAACAGTATCTGACCTCAGGTGCTACAGTAGTAGGAGTTGGTATCTACTCATAATTGGTTGCTGATGTAAGGAATAAATTAACTCATTCAATAATTGATTTAAATTTTTTTTTATTTATGAGTAGTATTTGGCCTGCATGGACCATGGAGGCCAGAAGGCAAGAGGGCATCAGATTTCGTAGGAACAGATATGGTTTTAACCTGAAATATGGGTGCTGCCCATCAAACCTGGTCCTCAGGAAGAGCAGCCAATGTTCTTAATCACCTAGCTATCTATCCAACACCTCAATAATTGATCCTTGGGGGTGGGGCTGGCAGTGGAGCCAAGACTTATCCCAGGTACATGAACTGGTCTTTTGGAGCCCATTCCCTATAATGGAATATCTTGCTCAGCCATGATACAGAAGGGATGGGCTCAGAACTGCCTTATTTTGGTAAGCCAGACTTTGTTGACTCCCCAAAGGAAGCCTTAACCCCTCTGAGGTGTGGATGGGGTGTGAGATATGGGGAGGTGGAGGGACAGGAGAGGGAAAGGGAAGGGGAACTAGGGTTGGTATGTAAAAACAATAGATAAAATCATGCCAAGAGCAAAAGAGGAAGGCACTGATGTTGACCTCTGGCTTCCACACATGTGCATGTGTGTGCATGTGTACATACACACTGCAATACATACTCTGAGATATAATAAGGATATGAGCATCTACCAACTGGTTCTAATTGAATTGCCTAGAAAGTTACTTATTTAAAAAATAAACGTGTATAGAGTCTAAAGAAATCTAGGTCTAACAGCACATTCTCATTTTTATCCTTAGTGTTTGTGGAACTCTTACCATAATATGTTGTTTGACTTTATTCGAGAATTTAGTATTTAAGCAATATTTAGATAATTGATCCAAACAGCAATGTATATTTAACACTAGTTAGATTTGTGGCATTTATTTAGGAGAGCTTAAATGTCTTGTTTGTTTGGTCCTATAGCCATGCAGGTCTCCACTAGCTACACAAAGATCCTCCTACTTCAATGTAAAAGTCATAGAGAGCATTCTGTGAAGAGAAATACAGATTTGCTTAAAATTTTATCTTAATATTGCCTCTTCTTTCACTCTGCTTTTAGAGTTCCCTAATGGTATCCTCCATTTCCTGCTTCCCTAGAGAGAGACAGCAACCCCTGACTGTGTGTGTACTTTCTGGAGTGTGTGTGTGGGGGGGGGGCTTTACACACATTTTCCCTAGAAAGATAACTATCAATGACTGTGCGTCCATACTGGCTTCACACCTATTTGCTATAAGCAACTTCAAATGTCACCCCTTATCAGCCCAGTCCTCTTAGGCAGTCTTCTTAGGTAATTTGTTTTTTAAATCTTTAGTAATATTAATTTAGTCTGTCCTCAAAGTGACTAACCTCTTAAAAAAATGTATACATTGTAATTGATGACAATGACAACTCATTGATTTGTGTCCAAAAAACTACATGCTTTGGCTGAGTTAAGTAAACCTTATTTCTAAGTAGTAGAGAAGAGCACGAGGTTTAATTTTATACTTATCTTTCTACTGTTTACTTAGTTTCCTTCTTTGGGGTAAAGAAAGTCTATCTTGATGACAAATGTCACGTGATCTTTAGACACCTGTCTGTAGTTCATGGCTAATTTGGATAAAACAGCTTAGTTTCAGGATGAAGGCATTGAGCTCTGTTTCAAGACAATTACAGGGACCACCGTGTAACCTGACTTTCTGCTTCATGCACCCCACCCCCTTTCTAATATGCACTTTTTTATGGATAGTCAAATGACTATAAAACTATTATCATAGTATTCCAAAACTATGCAGTTTAAGCAAAACAGAGATATTGTGTAGAAGTTTATTTTTAGAGGTTTAAACAGTTAATCTGTTTAAGATTTAGAGGAGCTCTTCCAAATCATTCCGAGCTGTTAAAACTTGGATGGTTTCTCTGTCCCTGAGTGTCTGACTTGGTCTGTGTCTCTCTCACTGTCTGTCTCTGTCTCTGTCCCCCTCTTTCTCTCTCACACACACAAACACTTAAAAGGCTGTGTATTGAATGTTAACTCTAAATAATAACTATTGACATGCCTGAGGTAAAATTATTCCTTGCAAGAAAATACATCCTGTCCAAATAGAATACACATAAATAGCACCTAAATATTTATTGCAGAAAGAAAGCAAATGTCACACAGTTCTGATAGATATGCTCTCCAGGAAAAACAGTGCTCAGCATCACAACCTTTACTCTGCCCATATACCAAGGATCTGACGTATTTTCAGATAATGTAGTCTTTCATTCTAATAATCATTACCATACAAAATGGCCAAAGGATACTGGAGAACATGTGATTCAAATTTTGCCCACAAGAGGCGGTATCCATGGATGCAATCAGCCCTGGGCTGTGACCATCATAGCCATCACTTATGACTGTCTATCACTGACAGTGTCAACTGTCATTGTACTGTACAACATTTATTTGTTCTTGCTGTGTGTTCAAGGCAGAGTCTTGGTTTCTTCATACCAGAAGGACTGTTAATTGGTACAGTGGCTTGACTATATTTCAAAGTGGCATTTTTGGCCAGTACCCATTTCTGGGCCTCTGGGGATCATAGAGTAGCCAGTTCTCCATACATTCCAAAATCAAAACTGAAACCATTTATGCCAAAATTTCAATTAATTAGGAAATCAAAAAGGCCCTAATCTCCCATAAAGATTGACTTGCAAAGACTTCTTTCACTCTAAATCAGTATCTGATTTTGAAATCACTAAACATATTGGCAATTATAATAGTTTTTAATCTAATAGCAATGTGATATCGCAACGTTTATAGTTGGTGTTATACATGCAAGATCCCTAAGGGGGACTACAGAAAAGACAAAGAATAAAGAAATCAGATGGATTAAGTAGCATGACTGAGGGGAAAGAGGGTTAGTTGCAGCAAGCCTGGCTTGGGTAGAAGCCCAATTATGCTAGTTCCCCTCTCTGACTGACTTTGAACAACTTACCACCAACCTTTTACATGGAGCCTCAAAGGATTGATAATGAGCATGAAGTGCCTATCAGCAAGGTACCGAATACATGTTAGCTTCACTCCTCTGTAAGAAGAAAATGTGAGAGAGAACCATTGTGCAAAACTCACCAATTTCTCATGGGGATTCCACAGCTGTGAACACTTGATTTAAAGAATAAGAGGATATATTCCCAAGAGTGGTATTACTGGATCCTGAGGTAGGTTGATTCCCAGTTTCCTAAGAAACCGCCACACTGATTTCCAAAGTGGTTGCACAAGTTTGCATTCCCACCAGCAATGGAGGAATGTTCCCTTTACTCCACATCCTCTCCAGCATAGGCTATCATTGGTGTTTTTGATTTTAGCCATTCTGACAGGTGTAAGAT
>JAQHUG010000238.1:887268-903225 GCA_028555095.1 Dicrostonyx torquatus | reverse complement strand
ATTATGTTTAGGTATGTTCCTTGTATCCCTGCTCTCTCCAAGACCTTTATCATGAAGGGATGTTGTATTATGTCAAAAGCTTTTTTGGCATCTAATGAGATGATCATGCGTGTTTTTTTTCAGTTTGTTTATGTGGTGGATTATGTTGACAGATTTTCATATGTTGAACCATCCCTACATCTCTGGGATGAAGTATACTTGTTCATGGTGGATAATGGTTCTGATGTGTTCTTGGATTCGATTTGCCAGTATTTTATTTCGTATTTTTGCATCAATGAATTTTTTAGGAAATCCTACCAAACTATACATTAGGAAGATAGAAAAGGAGGAAATGCAATTTAAAAATAGGGAACAGTTTTTCCCCTAGTGTAATTCTAAGCTCCCCAATAATCATGCTCCCCTTTTATATCTTTTTATATCTGTTTTTGCCCTTATCAAATTACTCCAGTCATATTATGTCATCTCTTTGTAGCTGCAAGCTCTCCTACACTAACTTCATTACATAATTTCTTCCCTTCGTCATCCCTAGGAACCATTGTCATCATCGTAATCAACAGCAAATATTTATTGAGCACCTGCTATGTGTAGGCTATTATGCTAGGGATAAAATTAAGTCTGTCATATTTCCTGCAGGGAGAAGCCTTTGATCTAGCTTGGCATTCACCAAAGCTACATGCCAAGTGATTATGGGTCAAACAGATAGTCTAAAAAGGACTAAGAATGGACAGCTGCTGTGTTGCATGGCTGGGGTCCAAGCTGAACCCTGGAGGAAAAGATAAGACTTCAGATGGGAGAAAAAAAGAGAATATTGAAACATTGGCAAATGCCTGATCATATGACCAGACTTGGCATTTCAGTACCACAATGTCATCTACAAATGTGTTGAGTCACATCCATAGTTAACTCATGCCATAGGTTGGACACATTTTGTCAGGTTAGGGAATCATGTGGTGTCTCTAGGAAACAGTGAATAGTCTGAGTATTGGAAGGATAGTCCACTTTATCTTCTTAGGAAGGGAATCTGAGGAGGTTAGAGCCAACTTCATAACTCTTGGCTTATGTTTTGGTGCAGGGAGTTTCAGGTGAAAGACGATACTAGTGATGCACTCATTTGCTTGGGTTGACTTTCTGTTTCTGCACCAGCTTCTTTGGTATCTTATGAGTAGGTGGCATCAAGATGGGAAAACAAGAATAAATCCTGATTATGGATAAACTTCAGTTCAAACTGCCAAGGAAAGGTCAGAATATTCAAGGATCACTTTACCAGTTACAGAATCATAGAACTTAAGACTTTTGGGGTCCTTACGACTATTATTCAGCCCCTGAACCCTTAGATTTTAGACTACCTGAAATTATCTTCGTTAACAGAAAACCACTTTCAGAGTTACACCTACCATGTAGATCAGTTGAGCCTCAGGCTGAGACCTTTTCTCTGCCAAGTGAGTTTTTTTTCTAGGCTATTCCAACATTGGTATATTCTAGTTACTTATTTTGGCCTCCAGTTCTACATCAGTTAAAAAAAAATGCTATATCAAAATCATGTTTTACATACCATGAGACTTTTAAAAGAATCAATTTAGTATTTTCTATGTCAAAATGTTGTTGACCAGAAAGTGAAACAATACTACACTTGAGAATGTGAATGGGGATTTGAGGAGTTATTGCTTTTCCTAAATGCACTCTCCTGTGTCTGGTTATTCTACTGTTATTTAAATACTTCTTAAAACAGTGATTGGAGTTGGCACTAGTGAATGGGGCACCAATAAGCATAGGTCTGAAGTGTTCACACAAAGAAAGTGATTTTACCTTCTTTTGGCGACTCTGGGCAGATTCAGCAAGAAAGAAGAAATCTAGAGAGATGGTTTTGACTCAAACTTGGCATTATGCATTAAGTCTGTCCACAAAGATGCCCATTCATGATCAATGAATGCTTATTAAATAAATGAATGGCTAGATCCCAGAGGAAATTTCATTGCCCAAATACAAAAGCATTGCCCTTTTGTGGAATGTTGCACATATGGTGTGAGGCCATAACTTTCTGCAGTGAGTTTAAGTCTATTTTAACCTTGTATATACTAGTCATTATCATCTGTGGGTTAGAAGACTTTATAGTTTTTGTTTTGCTTTGTTGGTTTAAATTTGCCGAGCATTGTGCTTCTTTAAGTTAAAGTTGTGTGGCTCCTTAAACCCTTGTGCTCACCTGGCATTGCTAGTTTCTGTGTGACGCACACATAACTAAGTTCATAAGTGTTTGCATAAGTGTCAGCAGTGTTGGAGGGAAAAACTCTCCTTATTTGAAATAAAAGTGGGAAAGGTACAATGTAAACATAGACAAGGTAGATGGGTAGATGTTGGGAGAAACATTTGTACTTAAAATTAGTATCCTAGCAGGGGAGTGGGAATTGCTGCAATTCTCGCCATTATAGAGAGAGTTGTTCTGTTTCTGAATGATGTATTTTATTATTTGTTTTAATTTTCAAGTTCTTAAAAGAAAAAGAAAGCACAATGCCTCAAAAAATGACAGATAAATTATTGAAGAGTCATATAATACAGGGAATTTGTTATTTAAGATATCAGTGTAGCTGCTAAAATAAGGGATACAAAGTGAGATCCAAAATAAAACAGTAATTCATTTCTGTCACAAAGAATCTGGCTAGAGATGGGGAGTTCTCTGCAGGGCTTTGCAGTGCTGGAGAAATGGCCATTGTGTCGCTTGTGGATCTGCCTCTGTGATGCATGGCTTCCATCTTGGGATTCAAGATGGCTGTTCCAGTACAATCACCACATAGACATGTTAGCAGCAGGAAGGAAGGGAAAGAAATCTGTAAACCTTTCATCTTATATGCCTGAGCCAAATATGCAACTTGCATCCAGTTGGCTGAAACAAGTATGTCTATTGTGTATGTGAGATTTACGGTGTATAGATTGGTGGCTATGTGTCCAACTGAGCACTATTAGCTTGCTAGGATAAAAGGAACAGCAGCCCCCATTGCAAGAAGTAAAATTTGCAAAGACCATTTTTGCTCAGTTGACAGTTTGCATTAGTAAAGGTGGAAACTGTAATGACAGAAATACAGTTGTCTCTTTATTGCTTACATATAATCTTGCATCCACAATGTGGGAAGTAAACAATTATCTGATAGAGAAATAAGTTAAAGCTCAGGCAAGAAAATGAAGCTGTCCAATGAAACATAGTAATTAACATCTGCAGGACTATAGAAAAATCCATTTTCTTGGAGGTTGTAATGATCAAATGAGAGAGCCTAGTACTTCTTTTTGGGGTGCTGGCAACTGTTAAAGAAAACCTGATGATGTTTAGAATAAGTTTTTGTGGTGAGGGGACTCAGAGGCGGGTATAATGTAGAAACATTAAAGGCAGAGGGATGGCTTAAGAAGAGACTACACCTAATCCTAGGGCCTGCAGAAAGAACAAAATGTAAAGTATTTAAAGGATAAATGTAGATATAAGCTCAGAGCCCTGGAGGATGATGAAATGTCAGACACCATAACAGTTGTTCAAACAGAGAGAATTTAATATAGAGAACAGCCAATTATGTAAAAAAAAAAAGAAAAAGAAAATCTGAGGTAGTGATTTTCAACAAGGGATATTCTGCCACCCTAGGGACCAGTGTCTTGGTTATCACAGTGTAGTGCGGAGGTGTTATTGGCATTTAGTAGGTAAAGTTCAGGAATGCTAAATTACTCAGAATTGCTGTGACACAGAAGCCTCTAGCCAAAAATGGCAATATCTCTGAGCTCAGGAAGCCTTTTCTGGGGTATGAAAAGGCTAGAGCCACAGAAACCAGGAGCTCCTGATGTTGGAGGTGAGAAGGGAGAAGGCATAATGATATTGAGAAGGCATAATGATATTGAGGCTCTAGGGCTGGTCCTGAAGACTGCGGGCTGAGGGTGGGATGTTAAGATTAATTCAGTGAGATTTTTGTAAATACATATAGTCTACCAAGAGAAAAATTCTCCAACTACTTGGGGAACAAAGGATGAGTTCAGTTTTCAACTGTTAACCCCCAGTCGGAATCAAACAGCACGTAGAACAGCAGGCCGGTACCATGAGACAGACTTACAAGCACCTCCAACCAGAGATCAGCTAAGGCTGATGCCACAGAAGATAGGATCAGTTAGGAAGAAGCTGTGGTATGTAGGCCGGAATGTACACCTCCTCATTTTAGAATCCCTTGTCCCCAAGAAGGATGTACACATTTGAGATCACACCACCGACATCATTGCCTTGGAGGCATTGCTGGGTTTTCTGTTTTAAAATGATACAGTTCTGATGGTGGTAATTTGATTGTATCATGGTGTCTGTAGGGCCATTTGGAATACTCTAGAAGAAGAGCTGATGTTTTAAAAAATTAACCTACTCTGATCATGTTTCCTTTATAACAAAGTATATGGCTACACAAATCTTTACAAAGATACTACTTCATTCTGTATATATTATAACCGCTATATCATAGAACAAAAGACGAGTGAAAAATAAGATAATAGGAAGAAAGCATGGATTTTATTCATTAATGGATGTAAACTGGTTAATTAGTTGAAACAAAGTTATTAGAAATATAAGATATATAATCTAAAATTTATAACTATGTCATAGTAAACTATGACTATAATAATGAGAGAATTTGGGTGTGGGATATGTAAGTCTTGTACTATTCCTGATTTTTGTTTGCAAATATCAAACTATTAAAATATAAAAACCATATATTTTAAAATTGGATTTTGAGGGATGGAGAAATAGAAAATGTTAACCAACAGGTAGAGAGTTAGGTTTAGTTAGAAGTTTTTGTGTTTCTGGAAAGTAAGATGACTTTAACTAATTGTAGTGCACCATCCTTAAAAACACTGTAAAAATGAGATTAAAATGTTTCATCAAGAAATGCCACATGTTTGAAGGAAATAGATAGGATGGCCTCAATACAAACATCTCATGACCTATACAGGTGTTAAAACACCACATGGTCCCCAAAAATATAAATGATTTTTATGGTATCAGTTAAAATAGTCCCAATTTTTAAAAGTAGGTTGTTATGTGTGCTTGAGGGCTTTAAATTAGATTGTCTAGATCAGACATCCTTCCTTGCTTCTCCCACCTTGAACAGCAATGTTCCTATTTCCTTACCCACTCGGTGCTTTTACTCAGCAGCAATGTTCTGTTCCCCCAAACCCTCTGTGTTTCCCCATCCTCCGCAGCAATGTTCCTGTCCCCTCTCCCCCTCTGTGTTTCCCCATCCTCAGCAGAAATGTTCCTATTTCCTTACACACTCAGTGCTTTCGCTCTCCAACAATGCTCTTGTTTCCTCACTGACTTCTCGTTTCCCCCATCAGTAGCAATGCTCTTATGCCTTCACTTCCCCAGGGTCCTTTTTGTGCTTCAGAAGATGAGTCCAGAAAGGAGAAGATTGCATTCATTTAGTTCCAGAGGAACTAAATGAATGTACCACAGACTAGGCAACAGAAACCACATAAAAACTTATTCTTTGACTGTTTGGGAGGGTAAAATTCTGTTTTCAAAGTGTCATCATGATTGACCATACCCAAGAACTCTGGGATTTTCTAGGGAGCTGGCCTATTCTATGTCTCTGTAACAGTATCTAGAAGTTGGTGGCAATGCTTGGTGTTCCTGGGTTTGTAGATGAATGTAGCCCTCTAATATCTGTCACCTTCAGTTTGTCTCTGATCTTGATCTTTTTTTTAAATATTGCACAATCACCAGTAATTCAATTTAGGGTTCATTCTAAATCTAACATGGCCCCGGGAACTTTAACTCAGTCATGTGTGTGATGTCTCTACTTCCAAGTGCTATTGCAATGATGGCTACCAGGAGATTGAACGTAGAGGACTATTTTTGAGAAAAATGATGTAGCTTGCTATGTATAGACAGTAGCCATATCTATAGGTGTTCTATTTCTCCTCCATTCATTTTCAGAATGAAAATTTGACACTCTCTGGCCAGTGTGACATAAAGGGACATTTGCTTGGTATGATCTGAATAAAAATTTTCTTGCTCTTAAAAAGTAGCCAAGGGCAAAGACATCTCTTCTTTTATCTTGACATTGATGTGTAGTGATTTCAGACCTGAGATGGCACAGTTATATTGTGACCATGTGACTGAGTAACAAAGCCACTATATGGATAAGGGCAGAGCCAAGAGCCAGAAAGAAAAGGACCTCGGTCTTGGAAGTCACAGTCCATAAAGTTGCCTATTTTCACACTTCTGTGGCCTCAACATGCCTTCATTATATAAGGTACCTGAGTTCTGAACGTCTGTCACTTGAAGTCACAGGAAGCAGGGATAGATGCGTTATCTATGTTCATGTTCCTTGAGAGAAAATTTAACGACCTCTGTCACGTGAGGGAAAGTTTAAATAGAATACGACTTGTCTCAGATGGAACTGATCAATAAATAAAGTGTATAGAGTTTCAAATTTCATTATATAAAGGACAAGACATTTTGGTTAAAGTATTTGGAATTAAAGTAAAACTATAGCCTCTTACACAGAAACTAGTAGATTCCATGTAGCATAGGATGTACATTGACTTTTCCATATTATGAAAGGCAGTCCTTTCTAAAAGTAAAGTACAGAGACTACTAGAGTTCTTGGCACAAGCTTTGACACATTTATATCAAATTATTGAAACTTGTATTGGGAGTCAACAATCTGTTGTCTTCTGAGTATGAGTTTTTATAATTATCCTATGAAAAGGAGAATAAGTTACATATGGGAGGGCTTGAAGGGAGGAGACAGAAGGGGGAAATGATACAATTATGCTATAATCTCAAAAATAAATTATTTGAAATTTTTTTTTATTTATACCATGCTTCTTAGCTCTCTTAAGGTGTCATAGCTGCAAACTGGTCAAGCTGCTTTCACACTGGGAGTGGGGGGGGGCACCTCTGTATTTTATCAAATGAAGTTCTGTGTTGATTAGACTTGGATTCATGTTTTTTCTAAGCCAGACTGTTCTAACAACAACAAAACTCTGTGAGAAATAGAGGCATTTATCAATCAACCTAATGCTGGTCTTTGGATATCTGATGAAACACACCCTTCCTGTAATGCATCACTGCTATGACGTCCAGCAGAGAGTTAAAAGGACAATGTCTATAGGGGCTCAGAACAGAGCAGGACTCACGTCAAAGGAAGGTGGGGTCTCTCTAGGATGAAATGGTTACAATGCCACATTTCCACACCGAGACAAAGGAGGTCCTCGACCATCATGGTTCCAGTAAATTGGCTGTTGCTTAGCAACTTCGAGGTGATGTTCCTTACAAACTCAGGAAAATTAGATTGTCTGTTAAAGTCCATTCTTGTCAGTAGAGTATTTTTAGTAAAAGTTAAAATGACTGTAAAACTTGGTATACTGATACTTCACTGGGTTTTTCCAGCCTGGGACTGACGCACCCTGGCAGAGGAAGTCACCTAACTAAGGCTAGTGCTCACATGGACTTTTCAGAGGCACATGTCCTCTTGGGCTGCACATATTCAGCCCCAGGATAGAGTTATCCTTAAAGAATGAGAAAGATGGAGGCTATGTGCAACTTATGACATTTAAAATTGTATTCAGGGAAATCCTGGATTACGTGGGCATTCTTGAAGTGAGGCTAGGGTATTAAGTCTGTATTTATTACTTGATTAGCACGCACATTTTTTTTAGATTTTATAGTAAGTAGTTTTTCTCATGGGGCTAAAGAAATAAATGAAAAAAATAAAATTTGTGTTGTGACACTTAGTTGAGAAAACTGTATTTGTCAGAACTTTGACTCTTATCTGTCTATTTTCTAACGTGGTCTTTTTCTTCATTCAGGTTTCTATTGTTGTGAAGAGATAACCATGACAACTCTTATAAAGGAGAAATATTTGGGTAGCTTACATTTTCAGAGGTTTTGTTCATTATCATCATGGTACAGCATGGTAGCTTGTAGGCAGACATGATGCTGGAGAAGTAGCCAGTGTCCTACATCTTGACTTGCAGGCAACAGGAAGTGGTCTATCTCACTGGACATGCTTGAGCATATATGAGACCTCAAAGCTCGCCTCAATAGCGACATACTTCCTACAAAACAAACCTACTCCAACAGGGCCACACCTCCTTGAAGTCCCAGTCCCTTTTGGGAGCCATTTTCTTTCAAACCACCACAGCTCTGTTACTTCTCTCTGATGATGCCTTGTCCTCTCAACTGCACACAGTAGCATCAGCAGCTTTAGCGTCATCTCACTCGCCATCTGTGCTGTTGATGGAGGGAAGTATCATAGACTTACTGTCTTCAAATATTCTTCCCATATTTAAGTAGGAAGTTTAACACATAAATGGATGAATATGGAGTTTATCTTTTGTCAGACTGAGCAGAATGCTCATGCTGGTGCAATAGCACAAGGGGCTCTTCACCCCCACCCTAGAAAGAAGATTATATACTTACTCTACCAGGCAGCCAACACACATTTATCTAGCAGTTGTATTTGTAGACATGGCCCTCGACTGTCTGAAGCTTCCAGTCTAGGTCAGAAAGCAGCACAGAAAAGAACACATTTGCATGCTGAAGGAAATGCCTGAAGCAAAGGAACTAGTGCTGAACAAGAAAGTGGCATGTCCTTCTTCACCCTTGGGGAATGGCTGAGTGACAGAACAGGGTGCTTGGAAGCGCTGATAGTCACACTGCACTGAGAGAAGTGAGTAATAATTGGTTTCATGGCACAGAGGGAGAAGTTTGAGGAAAAGTTGTTAGGGTGTGTGAAGCCACAGAGACGCAGGGATTCACTCATGCTGAGACACCCAGGGTCAGCCTACCTTACCCACACCCACACCTTGATGGCTCTGTGATGCAGACCATGCCACCTAAGGTCTCAGTGCCTTGGACCTTCTAAGCTGGATTCTGAGGTTTGTAGTAACCTTGGGAGAACTGTTCCGAGACCTGACGATGCTGGCAGTCAATAGTGAGCACAGTGGATACTATGCCAGCATTGCATTTTTTCTTTTATGAAGTCTTTCTGCTATATTGTTTCCTAGTTACTCCAGGTATGCTTTATATCTGGGCTGGGGACATATCATTGTGATTTAGAGCTATACATGTCCTGACTCTTTGGAAAAATATTATAATAAGTATAAATGAAAATAAAATCCGTTCCATTACTTTATGGTAGCTACCATGTTTTCAGAGCCAATAGTCTTGAACTCAAATTTCTGATTCAGAAATGGATTATTTTTCTTCAGATATTTGTCTTTAATACAATCTTATTTTACATACCAATTCCAGTTCCTTCTCCCTCCGGTCCTCCTGCTCCCCTGCCACACCATCCCCCATCAGAGAAGGTGAGGCCTCCCATGGGGAGTCACCCAAGTCTATCACATCACTTGAGGCAGTACCAAGGCTTCCCCCGACATCCTGTAGCTAGGCTGAGCAAGGCATCCCTCTGTAGGCAATGGACTTGAAAGAGCCAGTTTGATGAGGAAAATGATACATGCTGTGAATATGTTCTTTTGCCATTGGTTAATAAAGAAACTGCTTTTGGGCAATGGCTTAACAGAATACAGCCAGGCTGGAAAAAATATAGAGAGAGTGTAGATGGAGTCAGTGAGTGGCCATGTAGCTGCTAAAGGAGAAAGATGCAAGCCATGTCCCTGACCGATAAACCATAAGCCTCATGGTAAGTATAAAATAAAATAAATGCATTAATTTAAGATATAAGAGTTAGCCAGGAATATGCCTAATCAAATATGCCACATACTCTCTTAATTAATAGAGTTTCTGTGATTGTTTCGGGTCTGGGTGCCCGGGAAACAAACAAGCAGCCTCCAACAAAACCTGTTCATGCACTAGGTATAAGTACTGGTTCCACTGCTAGTGGCCCCACAAACTGCCCAAGACACACAACTGTCACCCACATTCAGAGGGCCTAGTTTGGTCTTATGTGGGTTCCTCGATTGTCAGTCCAGAGTCTGTGAGCTCCCATTTGCTAGGGCCAGCCATTTCTGTGGGTTTTCCCATCACGGTCTTGGCCTCTTTGCTTATAATATTGCTCTTCCCTCTCTATGACTGGACTCCAGGAGCTCAGCCCAGTGCTCAGCTGTGATCTCTGCATCTGCTTCCATCAGTTACTAGATGAAGGTTATATGATGACAATTAAGGCAGTCATCAATTTGATTACTGGGGAAGGGCAGTTAAGGTCCTCTCCACACCATTGCTTAGATTCTTAGCTGGGTTCATTCTTATGGATTCCTGGGAATTTCCCTAGTGCCTGGCTCCCTCCTTCAAGGCATCTTTTTCCTTATTCTCCCTCTCTGTCTTTCAATTTTATTCTTCTGTTTCCTCTAAACTTTTTAAGACTTGCCTTGGCCCAACAGGATCAAAATAAAACTGACATGCTAAAGGAAGAGCAAATATGCCTCCAGTTCCAGAGTTTCTAGGGAGAGGAACGTCAGAGCTGACAGACCCAGCTCAAGTTCAGGCTGGACTCTGAGCATGGGTCCTTGTCTGGGACTGGCATGCTTGGGGTAGGGACAGTCTCGTGCATGTTTTCTGCTCTGGGTCTTATCCTTGTTTTTATAATGAGACAAAGGACAGGAGGGAGGAGACATCTCTGTCATTGCTCATTATATTGCACTTTTATTTTCTCAAAAAAGAAAAAAAAGTTATTGGGAATTTAAATTTTTCATGCTCTTTCACAGTGAACAGATGAATTTATTTCCAAAAATTATAAGAAAATTGTTTCAACATGTTTCATACGTGACACTCTCTTAATTTTTGAAAACAAGAGACATATTCTGATCTCATGTAAAATAGTATATTGTAATAATAATATAATGTACTCCACCTTCTTAATTATCAACCATTCTTGTCTCATTCTGAATATATTCTGTTGACTGTTGCGTGCCCAAGACTTTTGCTAACAAGCCAATCCAAGCAGAAACCTCAAAAGCTACCACCATTTCCCATCGCTCCCATGTTGCATTCTTTATTAATTATTTGTCCAAATAATTTCTGAATACTTACAGTGTACCAGGCTCTGGTCAGGCTTTGGGATGAGCAAGTCTCTGGATTTTCAAAGCCTTAGCAGTCATCAGTCAGGGGCTTTTGAGGGGAAGAGTCTTCATTTTCTTAAATATGACGTGTAGTGCTTACTATTCATGACATTCAGGCCAATGTTAAAAGATCTAAGGTCTGGAAAGACAGCTCAGTGAGTAAGTTCTGCCACCATACCTGACAACCTGGGTTTAATCCCCAGGACCCATATGGTGGAAGAAGAGAAATGATGCCAACAAATTGTTCTTTGATCCACATGTGTGCTTCACACCATTATATACACAACAAATGAACAGGACTGTAAAGGAAAAGAGTTCTTAGTGTCATACCAAGTGTGATATTGTTTCAGTGTCTGTGTCATCCTTGTTCTACCAGAGGCCAGGAGTGGTCTTGTGGCCACAAGGGAGCTGGACAGCCCTGTGGGTCTATCTCAGAGTAACCCCTCTCACACAGGCTTTGATGCAGAACTTGGAGAATGGGCTGGGGCATGTACATGGCACATGGCCTCTGATGATCAGTTCTCCTGAAAAGCCAAATAAAATTTTAGGACTTTATTTATCTCAACCAAAACACTAAAAGAGTACCAACGCCATTTTAGCACCTACTCAGCATGAGTTAAAAACAACTCTCTAGGTCCCCTTAGAACCTGAGTTATAAAACATTAAGACTTAGGGCCTCACAGACCTCGGCTGGCTTTACTGGTTCTGTTTTCAAAGCATTTGTTTGTAATCATCATGCTCGCATTACCTTTGCTTCATGTAGTAAGTGTTGCCATAGGCTCGTCAAAGGCAGCATGTAAAGCAGGGTCAACCTCATCATGCTTCTGCAGATTCAAGTTTTCTCATGGACGCTATAAAGGCTAGTCTGAACCCCCTTGTACAAACTATAAATCCACTCACAAGGCTACTTGAATGTTAATATTAAATGCTTAATACATGTACAAAGAACACGACGATTATTGCTGTTCTGTGATTCCGTTTTGAAATCTCAGAGTCTTTCCAAGTTAAGAACTACAAGGACTCATAAGCTCATGCATTGTTTGATGTCACCTAATTGCTAGGGTATTTTGTCTAGTGACTTCTGCATCACATCGTTGATTCTGCACATGCCCATGGCAGTGGGGATATTCATGATGGGAAAGAATGGTGAAGTAAATTAGAATGGAGCTCTGGCTTTGCTTAAATTCCCAAGGTTTTACAAGCCCAAGCCGTCCGTCTGCAATCCCTGCAAGGCTTAATACTCAAAGTATAGGCTTGAAACCCTTTGGAGAGCAATCCGCTAATAGCTAGGCTTTCATGTTTTGTTTTATATTTTTATGTCTAAAAATACATTTTTTAGTTTGAATGGCTACTATTTTGACATTAAAAAAAATCACTGCCTAAGCTATTGTCCAGATAACCATGAGCAAAAATGATTTCCTAGGATCTGGTGCACAAACCACAGGCTTCTCTAACATATTCCTGTCCATTAGTGATGAAGCACATTTTTCAGTTACAAATAATTGATATGGAAAGGACATTTTTGGTAAGGAACTCCTTACCAAACAACAACCTCTTTGGTGGCTGTGGAGGCAGGCCTTGGCTCAGGTGGCCCATGCTTGCTGGGTGAGGACTTGGCTATAATCTGATTCCAGACTTGGCACAGAGGCTGGAGTTACCCATAGCTCCCTCCTGAAAGCAGATGAGTAACTTTGTCAGAGTGACCTATTGGCACTTTCTTATACATTCTCCTTATAAATAACACATGGGCAGAGGCTTGTGTTCTGGCGAGGTGTCTTCCATGGGTGGTGGAAAGCATAAGAAGAGGCATTAAAAAGAGTGTTAGGTGTAGGAACCTTCAGATCTTTCCATGGCAGCAGTTCAGAGTGTGGTAAACGCCCAAGAGGAGAGAACCTATGAGCACAAACGCATGTCAGAGTTCTGAGACCCTCCAGGTAGATCCACTGTCGGGAAATGTTCAGCGCTTTGGATCCAGCATGTTCCCAAGACTCATGGAGCGACACCCCTAGCTTTCAGCTAGATCTCTCTGCCCTCTCTTTGCCTGCCTTCACTATGTTTCATTTGTCTCCTATTGCATGTTTCTGTCAAGAACAGATCCTTCAAATATTAACCTTCGTGAGGATGACAAAGAAAAGCAAGCTTACAATTTTTGTCCAGTTCTCTCTATTCCACCAGGGATCTCTAGGGGAAAGTTTCTAGAGGCTTCTGGAAACATGCAACTAGATTTCTACAGTCCTGGTACAGATAAGAACATCATTTTTGGAAGGTGATCTGCCCTGCAGGCAGAAGCAGCCTCTTTAGAACATGGTACTTAAGGGCATTTTCTTCTCCAGTTTGAAGAATAACTGTGCACTTAGCTCTCACAAGTGTAGGGCTCATATACACCCAGGGGTCAGGTTGCATTCTCTTCATAGTAGGTTATTTTTCTGCTAATAAGTCATTTTGTGGGTACAAATTAGTTATGAAATGTCTGGCTAATAAGTGATTTTTACAATAATTTTACAAATTGTTTTTATATGAAAAATTAAACAATGCACAAATTGTTGAGCTCTCCCAGCATGACATTTGGAAACTTGCTCATAAAGCCCCTGTGAAGACCAGGAAAGCTGTCTACAGTAAATATACCAGTTGCTTCAACTTACCTGAGAAGCACTTTGACTGGAGTATAGAAACGAAAGGTAAATTATGTACTCAGATTCAGTAGATTGCTTAATATAGCAGTTAGAGTGGGCTTTTGAAATATGATACCCATTTGTGACCTGCCCATGCTTGATCTTGCTTCTTCTGGACTAGCCCAATGTCACACCTTGTCACCAGCATCTGTTTTCTCTTAGGGCCAACTCTACCCACTGACCTCACCATGCCTTCTTTACACATGCTACTGCCCTTCAAGTTTTGGTCTTAGTTGCATTTTCATATGGCTAATTCTTACTCTTTTGGGTTGAGTTTTAACATCACTTTTTAAAGTAGTTCATCTTCTGTGAATTCTTTGTTTTGTTTAGGTCCTCACACATACGTCTCCATTGCTTATAGCATTTCTTTCTGAAGGTGCTTTTCTCAACCATGATGATATAGCTATTTCATGAATTATCTTATTGTCTCCTTTGCTAGGCTGACAGGAATATCTGTTTCCTATTTATTGTTTCTTAAATACCTAGCACAGAAAATAGAACATGGACACAATAAGCATTCAATATGTATATACATACATAATACACATATATAATTATATATATATGAATGGATATATATATATATATGAGAATAGATGATTAGAAGAATAAATGAATAGTATGAATATGAGTCCAGAAAATTCCTTTGGTTTCTATGTAGTTAGCAACCCAAGTCTAATTACTTTATTTAAAAATCAGTAGAGAAACTCTTTCATCCCTAAAGAATGTACTTCCAGATGTTGTATTAAACTGTTTTCTGGACACTTGAAAATAAGATGCCTACCAAGAGGAGAGAACAGATGGGTGGATTACCTTCCCTGAGATCTCTGTTGAAGACTACCCATTGAAGACAAACTGTTACATTCCATTGGTATGGATGCCCTTTGTTATGTTGTAGACTATAATGCCCCAACACTGCAAATATTGTGAACATGCCCCTTTATAACAAACATAGCTACAAGCAAGAATTCAGAGATCCATAAAGTTTGACTGATAAAATATGAATACTTGAATGCTTTTATATAGGGGGAATTATGTAAAACCTGACACCTTTGACCATGAAATGCTTCTCACTGACTTTCCCAGACCAAGAACTCTTTGTTCTTCTCTTGTGAATGTACAGAAAGACTATATTAAAACAGTTTTTGCATCTGCACATCATTTTTTTCTTATGAATGCACCAAGGAGGAGCGTACGCCTCTCATAAATCTTTAACAAGAATAATTTGAGCAAAAGAGACTGCAGATGGAGCTGTCAACTTTAAGTTCCTAGCAAATTACTCTTCTAGCCCCCATGAGCTTCCAAGAGGAAAGCCTGAAATGCTTGGAAATTTGATGGAGATGCCTGCGTTTCTGTGTGGGAATGGTGTTTGCCAACAATAAAATCACTCTTACTTAGGCTAAGCCGCCACATGGTATTTAATGTTTACTCAAGATTATTTTCCCATGTATTGGTCCTGTCTACTCTCTTGCCCTTCCTCGCTTCCTTCTTTACCATAATCTCCAATTTTCCAACATGGTGCACTGTGAGTCTCCCTGGAGAAAAATAATTTTATTCCCAGATTGAAGGTTCTTTGAGGCAATAGGGCTCAGGTCACCTTTATACCTGCCACATAACTGTCATCATGATGCCCAGTCAATATGTTAGAGTTAAGCTATGTTGAGTACCAATTTTTAAAAGTCATTTCTAGTATCATATGTTTGGTAAAAAAAATTGTCTATATTTAGTATCATAAATATTAAAATGATTTGTAATGTGAACAAAACCACCATTTATTGATATGGTGGGATGTCATATGGTGGGCTATCTTCATTGGTGATTAGAATATTACACGTAAGTGTGGTAACGTTTTGGCGTGACTAATCTGTATTGTAGTACAATTTATGATGCCATATTGGGCATGATAAGAAGTGGAATTTTCTTACAGTCATAAAGAAATAGGTGGTTTTACACCCACATAACCTGTACATTCGCATGCAAGTGACAGCAAGACATTAGGTTCAAGTCTATGGGGGAGAGTGAGTACAAGGTCTGTTCTTCACCATTGATTGCCCTTGGCCTTGTTCCCTTCCCCTCAGAGGGTTGCCCATGCCATGCTTCCAATAATTTCTTTAAAAGCTATGAAGTCTTTTTCTATTTGACCTCATTAAATTGTGAAGCTTTACAATATACAATTAAATGCAAACCATAATTTGATTTTCAACCTGTCCTTCTTCCTTTCTTGCAGACAATCCTCTCTCTCACT
>JAQHUG010000238.1:861732-887263 GCA_028555095.1 Dicrostonyx torquatus | reverse complement strand
CTCTCTCTCTCTCTCTCTCTCTCTCTCTCTCTCTCTCTCTCTCTCTCTCTCTCTCTCTCTCTCTCTCCCCACCCAGATGGTAATGACATGCTAAATGTGCTTTCACTTTAGAGACTATATTCAATGCCTTAACCTGGATAAGTGTTTATTTTTGCAGTAACTTTGTACCCTTGAGTTCACGTGTATGCTTGTTTCAGGCCTGCTCAGTGGCTGTTGGATATAATTCAGCTCATCTATAAAAATGACCCCTTGAGCTAAGTCATCTGAATTAGTTTGTTTCCTTCGTTTCAGAGCTACATAAGAGTCTGGCTTCTGTCCAGTGAGGGTCACAGTCTTTACGATTATCCTTATTAGCAGTGTCAGCTTCTGATGTGCTGGGCAAGACTGAACACACAGCTGCTTAGGTAAACAGCCCATAGAAATCTGGCAGAAGGACAAGAATTGCTTGTCGCTTCTTTCTTATTATGCACAGACTGCTCAAAAACAATCTTATTTTCTTTCTTGACGTGTCT
This sequence comes from Dicrostonyx torquatus, assembly GCA_028555095.1. NCBI lineage: Eukaryota > Metazoa > Chordata > Mammalia > Rodentia > Cricetidae > Dicrostonyx > Dicrostonyx torquatus. Next base: position 886,751 of record JAQHUG010000238.1, on the reverse strand, counting down.
CTCCTACTGATTTCAGTCAAATTTACTTCACAGTCTTCTCATATTTCCTGTCTCCAACTTCTGGAAATTCTTAGGTTTTCTGCTTTCTGTTCTTTGAAAGTGCTTTGTAACATTGTATGCTAAGCATCAAGTCCTGACTAAACTTTTGCATGGCTATAATATACACATATGATCTTATTGACCTTTGGTGTATTCTTTCTGAACCAGAAGATGCCAGCGATGGCAAGCTTGTATTTCTTTCTTTTTGAATTCCTTCACAACAGCCTTAAAGCAGTTGCTGCTTCATTTAACTTTAACAACAAAAACAGAACTTGAACACAATTCTGCTGTTAAAGATGGCAGTTTCTGTGACTCAAACCCTTCCCTTGAGTCACGTGCCTTACCAGTAGGCTTCCTCTGTTTTGTTGTTTAGGAGAGTCTGAATTCTGTACCTTTTCAAGGCAGAGAGTCAGGAGAACAGAAGAAAAGTCTCTCTTACCAAACTCAGGCAGTTAATTATAGCTATGTGACATTTGGGCTTTAACTTCCTCACAATCACCAAATTATGAAAATTTTTGATGCTTCCAGTCAAGTAAGGTTTTCCCTTCATTCCTAGTGAGGGATCAGTTTTCTGGACTCTTCTAGTGTCTGTTTGCTTGTACCAAAACCCAAGGAAGCTAGAGTTGATTTCATAAATTGGTATTACTTTCTTCTGGAGCATACCTCTACATTGCTGCAGAGAGTGGTGTCTGTGACGACTCTGAAAGGTAGGGTTATCTGCAGATAAAATATGCACCTTACGTGGGAACTGAAAGTGAACTTTGTGTTCCCTCAGCAGAGCTCAGGGTTCCTAGAAGACCTGGATTGCACTGTTTGCACAATGTCACTGCATCCTATAGTCACTGAAATACATTTATCTAAAGATGATATTGAGTCATTTGAAACAAGGTTTATTTCTCTGTCTTTTACAATTCCCTTCTTCCTGTATTTCCAGGAAATCTATCTGTGGTTGCCTTAACTCAGTTCATGTAAAAGGTTAAGTACATTCGTGGCTTTAGAGTCAGCAGCAGCAATATTTCAACTTTATAAGTGGAACCTTTAGAGTTTAGTAAAACACACAGTGTTCACACACAGTCTGAAGGCGAGCAAGAGACAGCACAGTGGAGATAAAAACTGAAGAAATACTAGTTGCTTTTAGAGGGCACCGATGCTTTGTGGTGGATTCTTAAAATCAGAGAACGTGGTGCATTCGGGACCATGTGGTTCTCAGAGAGACACAGCTAAGCCTGACCTACAGAGAAGCTGATAGAGTACTGTAAAACTACTGACCATTGTGCTCAGAATGATTCAGCATAACGACTTTATTTATGAAACATTTCAGCTTTACATTATTTTATTATGACTGAAAAGCAAAATGATTAGTTTTGATACATAAATGACTATATTTTTATTCTTGCAATGTTTTCAAGAAAAGATAAATTTAGCAGGGCAGTGGTGGTGCATGTCTTCAATCCCAGCACTGTGGAGGCAGCTGGATCTCTCTGAGTTAGAGGCCAACCTGGTCTACAAGAGCTAGTTCCAGGACAGCTAGAGCTACAGAAAAACCCTGTCTCAAAAAGCCAAAAACAAAAGAAAAAGAAAAAGAAAAAGAAAAGACAAAGTTTGATGTTTAATTAAAACTATTGGATAATTGAGCATTAAAAGACTTTAGAGATTATCACAAGAAATATTTTAAAGTTGTTGTGAAAAGTATTGAGTAGACAATAAATATTATAGATGTATATAAAATATAATAGAATATACATAAATATGCAGTACAGCAATCAGATGTCCTTTTATTCAGCAGACACTTATTTCACATTTGCCCTCTATAGGCTACTTACAGGACTTTAATCAATATGAAATTCATTTTAAGGGTGTTCAAGGAGAAAATGAGACACATATGGAATGATTTCTTCTGTGTGTGATGGGGAAGCTGGTGGGGGGATTCTGAGACAGGACCTAGGACTGGGCACAGGTTAGGCAGGCATGCTACAAGGCTACGTCTCCAGCCCCAAGGAAAGACTGACCATTTATGAGGAGGACCTGCATAACAGAAACCTTTGAGATTAAGGAACTATACCAGACTTTAAAGATGTATATTGTGTCTTACTGAGTAATCAATTTCATTTTTCCTATCTGTGGGTAATGGGGTAGCACTGATAAACAATTGCTTTCATATTTTCAAAAGTGATTTTTCGTCTTCTTCTGATGAATGCTGTATTATTTGAACAGTCCTCCATCCAACAAACAGTTGCTAATATTACCGCCTCTGTTTTTATAGTTTCCTTAAATTTACCTCACTTTGCCGTATTGTTGGAAAGAAGCTGTTTTTCATCGTGCATGCCAAGAAAAGCTTCATTAAATATATTCAAGTATACAATGTATTCCTACTTCATACTTTAAAGAAAAACCTGCCATGTCTACTCTTTCATTTTGTAATGGGTAACCAAAAGAAACCTTCAGTAACCAGGAGGATATAGTCTACCTTAAGAATTTTGTATTCTTAAACTATTTTCTCTTTCATCCAAATATGCCTGTGTGGTGTTCATTTTCAGTTTTGCAAGAGACCACAGGAACGTGACTTGCTCAGAACAGGCAGGATTCAGTGCTGCTGGTTTATAGTGAGGCCAGTGCCTCAAAGGGCCAAGCTGAGGGGCCATGCCAGCATAGTGGGAATGTATCCCTTTAGACAGTATTAAAAAGGTTTAGTTTCTTGTCTGCAAAGGAGACCTCATGTAATGTCCATACAGGTGGCATGCACGGAACTCTCATTTAAACAAAACAATTTAGAAAAGTAACGTGAGCAGCCCCCATATGTAAAGGCCTTTGAAGTCAGTGATTTGAGGGTTACAGAGAAATCTCTTTTTTTTTTTTTGCAGTTCCTTCTTCTGTTATAGAGACATTTGGATCAGCATTCCCTTTAGTCTGGGTTTTCCCTGAAAGGACAGGGACTTCAGTTTCTTGGCAAGTTAAGAATTTGCAGTCACAGGCAGAAAATCCACCCTCACTGCCTGCTGTCACTGCTTTCCTGTGTAGTATTTTATGATCTCCTTCTTTAGAAAGAATAAAGAAACAGGTAAACAAAGATTCTCCAGCTGTAGCCCCACATGGAAACCCGTTTCCCAAAGAAGCAAGTTGTAGATCTTGGAAGTACGCTGAGCTGTCTTGAGTGTCTCTCTTGGGAATGCACAGCTGGATGAGATTCGTTGTTTAAAATAGCAAAGGAGAAAGGTGGACATTTGAGGGGGTAGCTCCGTGGGATGATCAATGTGCTCTGTGGGGACATGGATGAAAAAAATTAGAAAACATTGATTTTTCTTGTCTCAGATGACTTTCACCTGGGTGATTTCAGTAGCCATCCAGAACCCCTTGGAGTCTGAGACCTAGAGTGTTCATGAACTTTCTAGTTGTTTCTTCTACCATTCACAACTGATGGGTTTTTATTCATGAGATTTGATTCCAAAAGACCATTTGTATGAGCATAAACTGAAAGTCCTGCTACCTCCCCTTTGGCTCATAGTTTCTATATTTTACTTTTAAGAATCCCAAGGTCTTTGGAGCAGAAACAAATTCTCATTTTTATGTGTCCTATAACATGAACCTAATACTCTGTACATGAATACACACATGGGTTGGTAGCATCTTATTACACAAGACATAGAATTAGTGATTTTTGTCTAATTTTGTAAAATCATACTAGCCCCTTAGTTTCCTTTAATTTATGTGTATATATTGTAAAATATTCTTTTGGTATTTGTAAATGTTTAATTAACATTATCTTGTATGTGTGTATTCTTAGGAAACTTCCTGGACATCAGGTAGAGCAATATTTTCTTGAATTGTCTTTGAAATAAGAATTGGAAAAAAATATCAAATATGATCGTGGCTGTGTCCCAGAAGAATCATCACTGTTGTTCAATAATTGATTCTCATAGTAACATTTGCCATAGAATTTTTTTTTTTAGTAAGCTCTTAGTCAATCTGGGAACAAGAAGAAGGCTGAAAAGATGTGGGATTTTATTAAATGTGTGTGAAGCAATTCAGTACCTTAGGGAAAGTCAGCTGAATGTCCAAAGGCTTCTCTGCAGCTGGGAAAGTAAATTCATATACACCATCTTCATGGCCAACTCCAAACCTTGCAGGCTGGCTCCATACATCAGACTCATGTTCACCCAGAGGGACAGATTCCCATTTCTGTGGGGATGTCCAGGGAACGATTTCCTGTATGCGGAGGGGGAGAATACGTTGCTGGCAGTTTCCAGTCACAGAACAAGAAGACTGAATGCCTTTAAAGGATTTAGGTTTTCATCTTTAATAAGAGTGGATTAACTCATAGTAGTTTATCATTCTCTGCTTAACAATCAATCATTTGCACATTCTCCTGAAAATTATTGATGTTTTCATGGACCGTGATACTTTTGATATGTCACTAAATCAGCTTATTTTGTAACTCAATTAATTTAAAAGTGAACTTTATGTCACTACTAAACAATGAAAAATCATTGCCACAGACCATAGCTCAAAGGGAACTGTAAAAATAACACAAAGAAAACAGTCTAATTTTGTATTCTTGTCTGCTCAAGTTTATATTCTTTTTTTTTTTAGATTCATTTATTTATTATGTATACAACATTCCTTCCATGTATGCTTGCATGCCAGAAGAGGGCACCAGATCTCCCTACAAATGGTTGTGAGCCACCATGTGGTTGCTGGGAATTGAACTCAGGACCTTTGGAAGAGCAGTCAGTGCTCTTAACCTCTGAGCCATCTCTCCAGCCCCTTCAAGTTTATATTCTTGATAGTCTGTTAACTCTTTGTGAAATGGGAGTTTTTAGATGCTAGAAATGAATTAAAGAACAGGGGATGGGGCTATAACTCAGTTTGCAGAATGTTTACCTACTATGCAGGGATCCCTGTACTTTATCTCCACCATTGAATAAACTGGTGGAACATGTCTGTAGTCTCTGTACCCAGCATGTCAGGGCAGAAGGATTCTAGGCTAAAGAGCAGTGGAGTTTGAAACCACCTTGAATGCATAAAGATTGTCTTAAATACTCCAAATTATTTAACTAATGCTTTAAGACAATATCATAATAGTGTTACTCTTTATTTAATCAGAACGATTAAATAAGTGGAAAAAAGAGACTAGCTAATTAGGGCCTTTCGTCTATAATTCCAGCACTTGGAAGATGAGACAGGAGTTTTGCTTCAAGTATAAAACCAATATGGTCTACATAGTGAAGTTCCTGAACACTCAGAACCCATATCTAAAAGATAAACATTGGTATATGATATGATAATAGCTAATGCAAGGGCAATGATGCCAATTGTTTTAAATCATACAACAATTTGAGTGAACCTCAACATCCATGCCCCATGAACCATCAATGTTGAAGCCCCTGTAACTTGGGATCACTGCTCTGTAATTAAGTAAGGAATTAGCACAGATGTGGCAATAATAAAGTGATAAAGCTTCTTCATAACTTTTTCCTATTGTCAGGATGGTAGCATCACCAGGGTTTTTGTTTAGAGTAGCATAGGGAAAGAGTTACAAATGTTCAGATAACTTAGATTCTAAAGGTATGGGCATTTAAATCTATCGAGTTTTAGGGTATTTCTGAAATATCTAGGTAATATCTTTATTATTTTATCAACCAGAATTGAGAAGTTTTGAAAAATAATACCTTTTGTAACATGTCCCTCAGTATATTCAATAAATGTGGTTATTAGAAGATTCACTCTTGACTGAGATGTTATTTTTAGATGTTTAACAACTACTATTGTTCTTAGGAATTTTGTGAAAATATTGCATTAGCACTTATTTCATTGGTTGCCAGATCTTAGAGAGATATAAAACCTCTAATGACTGAAATATCTTAATAAAGATAGCAACAGTAGACTCAGTATGACAGAAATTAAAGTGGTTCAAGAAGGACTCAAGACTCTTCAACTGACAGTCCGAGCTCTGTGATTTATTAGGCCTGTAATCAAATAATGATGCCTGTTTGTTTTATATACTTACTGCAATTCAAAGAATGAATAGAACGTTACATGCAACGGTATGCATTAAAAACATTCCTGGTTTGGAGGCATGGCTCAGTGGTTAAGAGCTGCTCTTGCAGAAGTCTTGGGTTTGATTACCACATGGGAGCTCACAACCATTGAAACTCAAACTCAGAGACATTAATGTCCTCTTCCACAGGCACCCGAGACACACATGGTATGTTGGCACACATGTAGACAAAAGAACTCTATACATTACAAAAAAAAATAGCAAGTATCATTCTTGCCGCTGTTCATGTCAGATAGCCCTAGGTCATAACATGGGGTTAGAAATACAAAATAGAATAAGCCACACAGTACTTCTGAGTTTCAAAAGTGAGCAATTTAAATACAGTCTAACTGATTGTGAGCATTGCCACTACGCTCATCTGCATTCCAGCGTTTCTGAGTGTGCTACATGATACGTTAGGATGTGCTGCACAGGAAGACATAAGCAGTGTACTTGTAGCCATCCTAGGCACCGAACTTTGCAACAGCAGTTGACTGAGAAACTTGGAAAGGGTCGTATGGAGGTGGCGATTAAAAGCTTGTAAAAGAAGATCTACGGCAGAACGCTAAAGAAATTTGGCTCATTTACCCTGGAGAAGAGAAGACTTGTGGGTGATTTAAAGCTGCTATTGAAGCATAAGAGGGTTCTTTTCTAGAGCCTTGCGGTAATCTCTTCTATAACTCTCCAGAGATCCACGCAGGAGGGGGCGGGCTGACAGTGCAGCGAAGGATTTACAGTAGGTAGGAAAGGCTTTCAGTGTGGGATTATAAAAAGAAAAACTAAAGTGAAAGTGAAGTCCAATCTGGGGAAGTTTTTAAAAGGAAAATCATTTGAAGTGGTTGACTACTTTCTGCCTCAAGATGGTGGGGCATATTGTTCAAGAAAATCTGTCCAGCCCATCAGACTCAGAAAAAGCCATTCTGCTTAGATGACAGTCTTTTCCTTTCCATCAGTAATGGTGTACTTACTTTAAAAGGAAGTAAGACAGACCCTATGAGGGAGGGCTCAACCCAGGCTTGCTAGTCTGAAATCCAAACCCATCAGTTCCAAGGATGTAGGTTCTTAGCACAAGCTATATCTGTGTGTCCCGATTCATCTATGTGTTTTCCATATTGACAATCCAGAAACTTCAATGGACTTATAAAGCTTTCAATGAATATATTGAAAGTATTGATAGCTACACTTTGTTCTGCATGAAAGCAAATGAGATTCCATCTTCACCTAGAACAAAACACCATCCTGAACAGTCAAGACAGCGTATAAAAGAACAACTTCTATGGTTGGTACAGGGTTTGCTTCAAAGCTTTTCACTGAGACCCTGCCCAGTGTCCTGCATTGCCAGAGAAGAGGACAGTGCAGTTGGTCCTTGAGATGAACTTACATTATAAAGATAAGTAGGGACTCATGAGGTGTATTTTTTAAAAAAAAAAAAAAGCCAGTGTAATGGAAGGCTTGGGGGAAAGCATGAAAAATTTAGGAATGTAGAAAGGATTGTTCTGGTAGCTGGTGTGTGCTCAGAACCATGTTATCAATATACATTCACTAATGATGTGTGGCATTGGGGCACTTAAGATGTGACATCCAAAGGAAGGTGTGTTCTAAGTATAATATACCTACCAGGTGTCAAAGACTTAGGACAAAACAAGAATGTATAATTTTAAACTTATTACAGTTTGAAATGATAATTTGAATTTAATCAAAGAAATGCTACTAAATTATTTTATTTTTATAATGTGATTATTAGGATTATATAAATTATGTGCATGTATATCTCTTCTAAAGAATTTGTACACCTAAGCCTCAGCAAATATTCTGGAAGAGGATCCAGAAAAATTGAAAGAGCCAGAGGACCCGAAGTCCTCAGTGAGACTCTCTTAGAATGAGTTACCTAAACAAGGCCTGACCATTATCAATATACAGGTTAACAAAGAAGGGGAAAAATTCTGAGTCACAGTCCTAGGCAAAGAACTAAGGCATCTAATAACTGCCGAGAGAGAGAATTAGCCTCTCCTAGACATGAGCCCCCTAATTGGTTCTCCAATACAAAATGTTCATCCCTCAAATCAAATTTATACAAGCAAAAACAGATTGAGTGGATTGTATTTAAATTGTATTTAAATCTTGTGCATCTGTATCTAAATATATAACAATATTCAATGAAGTCATCAATTTGAGAGGAAGATGGCAGGACATGGGAGAAAAAATAGAAGGTTTGGAGGAAGGAAAGAGAGAGGGTGATGTAATTATGTTTTAATTTAAAAATATTTGAAATTTTTTAAATTATTTTTGAGATTATAATATAATTGCATCACTGCCCCTTTCTTTCAAACCCATTCATATACCTCTTCTTGATCTCTTTCAAATTCATGGCTTCTTTTTTATTGTTGTTGTATGTGTGAGTGTGTGTGTGTATGTGTGTGTATGTGTGTGTATGTATGTATTGCTAAATACACAGATACTACTTGCACAGTGCATATGTTACTTGTATGTAGATGTTTTCAGGACTAGCATGTGGTATTGTGTAATCAATTGACATGCCTTTCCCCGGGGAAGACTATTTCTCTTGCAATTCACACACATTCCACAGTTACCTATAATCTTTTGTGTAGGGCTTGAAGTCTTCTGAGTCCCTCTCCCCCCATATGTTTTCTCCATTCATATTAGCATTCCTATTGGTGGTGTCCTTGTTCAACTCCTCCTTAGGCAGTCGCTTTGGTAGGACTTTATTGATGTAGTTTCTGACATGCCTAGGAGAAACAATCTCACAGCAAACTGTCCCTCTGGCTCTCACATCTTTCTGCCCTCTCTTCCACAATTACCACTGGGCCTTAGTTGTGGGGGTTGTATAATGGATATACCCATTGGGACTAGGCTCCATAACTCTGCATTTTGATGGATTTTGTTTTTCTGTAAAGGTCTCCGTCTATTCCAGAGAGAAGTTTCCTACACTTATCAGTGGGTATAAGGGCAAATACTTAGAATGTAGTTATGGAGAAAGAAAATTTATGGTTTTATGAATATAAAACTGGCAGAAAGTACAAACATAACTTTGTAATCTGTTATATATACATGTATGCATATCATAGAAACCTTCAAAACAAAAACAAAAGGTCACAAGTTTATTCTTGTGGTTTGCAAGATTCTCTGATAGTTTTATTGTATTTGCTTTATTTTAAAGTTTTCGGAGACTCATTATATTCAGTTAAAAACTTACTAATTGCTCACATTTCCACCCTAAAATTATGAAATATGATGTTATCGAACAACTACTTTTATTCTTTAGTTACTAGTATTTGTTTGTTATCAGCTCAATGATACCAATGTATCTTGGAAGTCTAACAGTATTTAGAATTAAGGGAATGGCAAGAATGGAGCCATGAAATTGAAAGCCCTATCATAGTATATAGGGAAGCAAGGGAAAGTTCTAAACCAGTGTTTCTCAAACTGTGGGTCATGATCTCTTTGGTAACCGCATATCAGATATCCTGTACAATTATGTTACAATTCATAACAGTAGCAAAATTACAGTTATGAAGCAGCAGCAAACTCGTTTTATGGTTGAGGGTCATCACAACATAAGAAACTGTAGTAAATAATTGCAGCTTTAGGAAGGTTGAGAACCACTGCTCTAAATAATGAATACTCTACTGACAGTGAAGAGAATTAGAAATGCATCAGGCACAGGACAGAGGCAAGTTCTTCAAAAAGATACTGGGATTTAAAGAATGGCTGGGGGTATCAGGACTCTCAGAGTCTGTAGCTGAGTCTTTCCTTTCTGGTTTGAGCCAAGAAGTGAATGCGGTGTTATCGGCAGTAATAAGGATTATTCATGGGGCTAGTTTTGAGATATTAGGAACCCAAGTTCAGATACAGTGATGGGAGATGAGTGCATGGACTCTACAGTCTGAGTCAGACTGTCAGGATTTATCTTCCACGAGCAGCTATAGCTATGACTGGGAGAATTCAAGGATGAATGGAAGAGAGGAAAAAGACCAGAGAGGAGGATTGGCTCCAAAGCAATAGGAACCTGTAAGGATTCCATCAAGCGATGAGAGGACTGGATGAAACAGCATGGTCTAGGGAAGGAAAGCAACAACTCAAGAGATGGGTTCAGCCACTTGTTCCATAGAGACCGATGCTGGGAAGAGTTCACCTGAGGTCTGCCAGCCACTGAGAAGAGATTCTTCCAGAAAATGGCAGATGAATGCAGCTGGTTGGAAAAATAACAGAAAAGGAAGGAATACAGCTGATAGTTTTACACAGTTTTAAAAGTAGTTGGCCTTGGAAGAAATGTGAAGACAGACAGAGAGACTAAGAACATGTGATCCCATAGCCAAAGCCAATAAGGCCAAGCTGATCAGGAAGCAAAGGGTTCCACAGGTAATCTAGAAGCTATATAATCACTCTGCTTGGGACATCAGAGACATGGAAGTCCTCAGCAAGGCAGCAAGAGCAGATTGGAAGGGTGGAGAAGCTGTGTGGCAGATCTCTTTCCGCAGCTACACTGGGGAATTGCTAAACAGCTGGCAGCATCAGGCATAGCAGGATGCATTTTTCTCCCATTGCACTGCTGAGCAATTCAGCTCCAGGGCCAGAGAGAAAGGTGATGATTTGAACAAGGATTGTGTTTATGCCAGAGCTACAAAACATGAGTGAGACAGGGCAAGAGAGAGGGCAAAACAAGCATAAATAGCAGTAGGGGTGAAGGACCTTAAGAAGTCAAGGATCAAGTGTACTTGGAGGAAGAAAACAGAAAGGAGAGGAGATTGTATCAACATTTGAGGTTTTTGAGATCAGTGCTCACAGACAGAGCCATTGTGGGAAATATCATGTACTCAAGTTGATGACATCCCCATGAAAATACTGGGCAGGATCATCATTGTATTTCTTGTTTGCTGTCAGAAATTTTCAGGTTCAAAATATTTAAAGATTATCCCGGTCATTTCAAACCATGTCTGTGTGCATGGGGGAAATTCTTTGAAGCAAAGACTGTATATGTGCCAGAATAGGGGGTACAGAAAAAGAGAGAAATAGAGGGAGGGAGGAATTGAGGAAAGAAGGGAGGGAGGGAGAGAGAGTGAGAGAGAGAAAGGAGAGGAGGGAGAGAAGGAGGAAGGGAGGATGAGAAAGACAGACAGAGACAGGGAGAAAGAGAAGAGAAAAGGGGAGAGAAGAGAGCAAGAAAGAGAGAGAAAATGTCCTTGCCTCATAAAAAGTATTTCTTCGTGAAAAATAGGTAAATTGAAGTTTAAGATACAGTTGAAAAATTAACATGTGATTATGTTGTTTTTTTTTCTATTCTCAAATGTGAAAAATAGTTTGTTGCTTATTAAAATATGTTAAATGCAAAAAAAGGCTAACATACTATAAGGCTAGTCATGACAGGACTAGCGGTAGGTGCTGGTGACATGACATCTGTAGGCTCTCTCTGTCTGTGCGTACCTCGCAGAGCAGGGGTGAAAAACAGGAATGGTATGTGTCTTCAGAAGCATGACAGTTGCATGCCCGTGCCCTATCCTTCAGAGGTCTACTGTATGTTCCAAAGAAACCTGGGAACTTGGAAATCAGTGCTGCAGAGACCTCACAAAGGGCACCACTCAGTGGAATGATTAGCTGCCCTTCCTGTGGGCCCTTTGCTACGACTTGATCTCAGTTCCATCTCCACTTGCAAAAAGGACTCTGAGCTCCAATTTAATATAAGACAGACAGTGGTTCCAAGTCTTTTCTGTTCCAGAAACATCCCAAGGCATTCAGCGATGGTGGCAACTGTTGGAGCAGGGATGTTGCCCTTCATATGTCCACCAGTGCATTCTTCTGGGTGGTCCCACAGTTGTGGGCCATAGGGATTCCACTTTGGACATTATTTGTCATTTTTTTTTAATTTTCATGGAGGTGATCATTGCAATGTGTGCGTTGGGGGAGGTAGCCTGGCTAAAGGCCTCTCTGAATGTTTTCATTATTTTCAGTGGTAACTGATGGTTTCTATGTTTCTTACTCCTTAAAAAATATTTTTAAAACTTTTGATAAAAACTGCAATTTCAAGTTATAGTCCCATTGCTGAATGTGTAAAATGTGGTGAAAATAACCTAGACAAGGCTACAAAAAGGAATCAGAGTAGGGTAGCTCCTTCCTGTAAAGTTGTCACTCACCTTGCAGCCTTTGATCTCTTACTCATAGAGGGCCCTGGTTTATGTTTCAGGCAACATCCTAAAAGTCTTAAGCTCAGCTTTAAAACCAATGTGGTTTACTTGTTTACACTGTGAGTTGTATGTAGGAACTCACTATGATGTGCTTGGTTTGGTCTTTAATGTAGAAAATGCTGTTCTGTAATTGACCAGTAGTGTGCCTTAAATATTGTTACTGTTGGAATCAGTTACTGTCAGCTCTCTCAGAGTCAGCGTCATTCAGATGAGAAAAGCAAATCCTCAGCTACCCACATCTTTATCTAAGACACTTGTGTGGAAATCACTTCTCTTTGAAGGCTTAGTCACAATTAGACTTACAATGGCATGTTCATGGAAGATGGACTGCACAGGTCTCTGCTTTACTAGTGACCGATGTGAGGAACTGTCTTCTCTCTTAGATGACACTCTTTGTCTTTCCCAAAGACAAAAAGACATTTATCTAGTCTGGTAAAGCCTGTCATTGATACTCGCTTGCTACTTAGAGGCAGCATTAAGAATGCTTTCTACCCTGTCTGGTTCTATGTTGGGTCCATTTATAAGGCAAGATGATGCCTGCTCTATCAAGATGGTTTCTCTTTGGGTAGATGAATAGGGCTGCCATTGTATTTCTGACCTCTTCAAAGATGCACATTCAAGTTCACAACATTGTAAGGTGCACAGATCAACTCTCAGGCCTGCTATGTACTTTTCTGCCTTCCAAATTTTGGGATTCCTTGGAATCTGGGGACTAAATATACTCAACTTTCAACTTTTCAAGGTTATAATTCATGACATTCAGTGATGCATAAATTGAGGAGCTTGCCTGTGAGGAGTCCAAGGATGACTGGTTCAGCCTGTAGGGGATGTCCGGTCTGACAGAAATCCACACTAGAATTGACGTTGCTGCCCTCTGCTTGGTCACATGATCTCTTCTGAAGAATGGGCTTCTAAATCAATCTAGTTGATAGTTACAGACCCATTAAGGAACCAAGGGGGTCATGTATATTTTGTATTTGTACTTTATACACATGGAGGAAGTTCCATGCCACAATGGTATTTGTGACTGGGGTTAGTGAAGTGTGTGTGTGTGTGTGTGTGTGTGTGTGTGTGTGCGTGTGTGTGCGCGTGCACGTGCACAGCTCAGAAGGAGGCTATTGCTATTCCTGGATGATGTATGACTGCACAAAACACAAAAGGACTATGTGCTCCGAAACATCTGAGTGATGCAGGGACGTAGGCTTAGGGAGTTCCTGCACTGAGCTGCCTCCCCATGAGCTATCTCCAGATCACAGATTGCCCATTAGTTTTCCAAGTTTACCCTTGAAAGATTCAAGTGTGACCATAATGACCATACTTACCTCCTTCTATGTACCTTATCTTGCCTACGACATTGACCATTGTTTAATGGACAGATCTATCCATTTGAATGAGCATACATGTATTTTTTGAAGTCCTGGAACGGTACTAAGATAGGAGAAAAGATGGTAACCAAGTCCTAGAGTCCACCTCTTATAAACCTAGTCGCACTGAGGATGTGCACCAACGTTTTGAGGCTCAAGAGTCACTACGTGCTAAATAAGGTAGCATTGGTTGTATTTCAGGAAATAGGTAGAGAACGGAAATTCTACATCAGAATTCTAAAAACTTGTTCTAGGCTAATGCTGTAAGATGTGGCTCCACACAGGAACTCAGCCTGTTTTATGCTTTGCTTTTTGTAAAATCATTAAATTTTAGGCCTTTAAAATAAGATGGAGTTATGGGAGAAGGCATGTTTGTTTAAGTTTCTGTAAGTGGCCCGCCTCCCTGAGTTTATTTCTTGTAACATCTCTGAAATCTGTAGATTTTGAGTAGAAGAGACATGACGTTATAAAGCAAGCTTGGACCCTACTTTGGTGTGGGTCCAAGATGCCCAGAAGCTTACAGCTTCTCCAACAGTAGGATTCCATTTAACAAATACTTTTCTCAGTCTCTCGGATATGGTTGCTTGAATGAATATGGTTCTCTATAGGCTCATACATTTGAATACTTGATGACCCCCCTTCCCAAGTGGGTAGCCCTGTTTGCAAAGGTTATGAAACCTGGAGGAGGTAGAACCTTGCTGAAGGAAGTAGGCAATTGTGGGAAGACTTTAAGGTGCTTATTGCCAGTCCATATTTTCTGTTCTCTCTCTCTCTCTCTCTGCTTCCTGTGTGTGAATAAAATTGTGACCAGAAAGACGGCTTCCTGCTTCCCTGTGTGATGGATGCTATCTCTCTGGAACCTAATCCAAAATAAACCCTTTCTCTCCATTGCTTTTGGTCACAGTATTTTATCACAGCAACATGTAATAAGAATGGGGTAATTTTTCTTATTCATTTAGCAAAACCACGAATGCAATTATGGAAGTACTCTCCAGGCTGTTCTTGAACATGCAAATTGCTACACAATATAGAGATGCCTGAAGACTAGGTGCTGTTCACAGAGAGGTCAAGATTATGTTGACTGTTTTGAGGAGACTGGAGAGAAGCAACTTAACCAGTCAACACTTTCTTCTCCTTTCTTCCTCCAACTTTTCTTTCCTTGCATTCTTTACTTATTAAAGTTTTATAGCAAGGAAATAAAACCTACCTTTCTATGAGTCTTGACATAAATTTCTTGCCTATACTGATTATTGATATTAATATAACTTATTTATTCTTTGAGAATAAGACTAGGGTAATTGCAAAATTTAACAGAATATCTATAGCTTGAAGTCTGTCAAATGTATTTTGTAAGCATTAAAAAAAAACTAAGCACCTAATATGAGTCAGAGTCTATGTCCAAAAGAGTATTAGCTATAGAAAAAAAAAGTCATGGTTGTTAAACATGTGTGGGAGCCACTGAGGATTTGGGATTCACTCCACCCTATCCAACCCTTCTGAAGCTGTGTGGTTTGGTTACTGTGTAATAAAATGGGCTTAATGTGTGTAGTTTGAAGAAGTCAGTTTCAATCTAAAGATTTTATAAAAGTATATTTTGTTTCCTTATAGCACACCAAAATCATTTAGTTCTGGCATGTACCCTAGCTGACTACATTGATTTATCTAAGTAGAAAAACAGTTTTATTTTACAAGGAAGAAAAGACAGAAATCATAGCCAACATCACAAAGTGGATTAAGAAGGAAAGTAATGATCTTGGCCTAGGTCCACCTGGGAGGGCTTTGCATCCCAGAAAGAGGCTGACCCAGCCTGTGGGGCATTTCCAATCTGAAAATTCAACTAACGCAGGAAATGTCTGGTTGGGGCAGTCCTTCTTCTATATAGGGAGATTACTATGTTTTTTGCAGAGTATGCTATTTACTAAATAGGTGTTCAATCCACCCCAATCAAAGGAAGTAGTGCTCTATCTATTTAAGTACATCTATTCAGAAAGTAGCTGCTGAAAAGGCCACACAAGAATGGAGCATCAGTTCTTAAAAGAACTGCTTAGGCTCCTGTTTGGCTTCACAAAGAAGCCAACATTTAACCCCTGTGACTTTCTTGAGAGCTTCTCAGCAAATGCTTGTTCCTGTGCTCCAGCCTTTTGTTTCATTCCTTTCTGGGTAGTGGAGGTCTCATAATGTCATTGCTCTATATGGAAAATACCCAGGCTATTTAATGGATATCAGGACACAGCCATGCTGCTCAGCTGTGCCATTAACCTAGATTTCCTGCACACTACCAAATTCCATCTCCAGGCCCTGACCTCTTATCCTCCTCATGGGGTGGGAACAAATAAGAGATATCCCCAAATCCTTATGTTCAAGGATCCTAAAGCACTGAGGAAAAGATAATGGAGCATACCCATGGATAACATTTGGTAGCCTATTGGTGATATGACAGATATCACTAAGACATAGTAACAAAGACTCATGGAATGGAGTGATGAAGGCCTCTTCTAGGAGCTGAGCATTACAGGTAAGAGTCAGGAAGTTTAGAAGCATTTGTGCTTGGATAGGAACACCTGAGTGTTCCACTCATAGGTCAGTTTAGTTAGAGGCTCTTTTGAAGTGTACTTGGGCAACCCAGTGGCTAGGAAGCAGAATCTTGGTGAATGCTTGAAAGACCTTAGATGAGAAAGACTATGATCACTTTTGATAATGTGTGGAATGGGATTTGGGGGAAAAATTGGTGGGAAATCAGAAGGGTTGTGCAAATGTTTTGGTGAGACATGGGAGGTACAGATAGAGTACAGATAGAGAGAGATGGACCAAATTAGAGTGCACTTGGAATTACCAGCTGATAGATTGTAGAAGGGAAAAGAAGAGGGGGGGCAGGAAAAAGAAAGGAAGGGAAACAAAGCGAGGGAGAATGGAGTGAAGAAAGTAGATATAAAAATTGCATTAGAAAAGAGTAAGAAAACAAGCTTACTTGAGAACTGAAAGTAGCAGCCTGTGGTACCATCTGGGGTTCACTGATGGCTTGTGAACATCAAGATTAGGCAGTCTCACTTTGATAAACATGACTTGCAATGTAGAATATGAAACCAACTTCTCTCCTCCCTTTCCTTTTACTGCGTACTAGGAAATGTTTTCTCTTAGCCACAGAGAGGACCCTGGGCCAGTCCCTAGGTCTCCAGCTGTGATAGAAAATATTAAGTAAGATTCCATCCTCAAATACAGGAACGGATTTCCCCATTTTGTTAGCATTCCAGTCTCCACAGCTCTTTCCCACATTTGCAGCCGTACTTTGCAGTCTGTGGAACCTTTAAGATAAATGCTTCAGACTCTGGAAGTATCATTTTTTTATATACTTTTGTGTTGCTGCGTTTCCCACTCTAAGCCCATCTAATTACAGCTACTATTATTCAGGTCTAGTCTGTCTCCTGACTGCCACTCTCTTCTCAGGTCCTAACTTTCCAGATGTCCAGCCCCTGACATATCTCTGTAGGACTCTACCAATTGATTTCATCATAAATGCAAAGGCTTCAAGTTACTGCTCTTGCACAAGGCCCATCTCTGACCTTAGGAAACAATCACACACCTGCACTCCAAAAACTACACACACAATGAAGGATTCCATGTAGTCACTTCTCCTTGGCTTTTGTAGCAAAGTAGTTAGCTGATGATACAGTTCATAGCATGTGAGAAAAGGTAGCAAGGGAAAACTCCAAGAAACAGTAATCTGAGTTCAAAGGGAAAAAGTCAGATGAGAAGCTCATTCATCTTCTGTTCACGTGTTCATAGAACGGAGAATAGATGCAAAGAATGAAAAGGAAACAAACTTACTAGTGACTAAGGAGCAGTGGATGTCACAAAGTTGGTAGAAACTTGAGGAGATACAGGACTGAGGGTAGAGCGTTTGGGTGTTGTGTGTGGATGTTGTACATAGAGGGCTCTGTACGTCTTAAAGATAGCAATTGCTTCGAGTTGAAATATTAATACTTAATAGTGTTTTATGTATTTGGGAGTCAATTTTTAAAATATTTGCTGTTTATCTGGATTTCACTTAAGCCAGGACATTTTTAATTCTCCCTTCCACATAAAGATGACTTGGCATCTTGAAATGATTAATATTTTGCATTTTAAAAAACTCACGCAGCTTTGAAAGACTGATGCGCTTTGCATCTTTGCATGACGCCGGACATGGGAAACGTTCTCTGCAAGAACTCCTCGGAAATGCAGTCTCTGTAGTGCTTACAGATGTGATACCTGCTCTCCCTTCATGTTCAGGCTTGCATTAGGATGACAGACTACGTCAGTCTTTCACACAAATCCTTTTCCATTGTTTTCTCTGCCTTATATTACCATCACTTTATAAAACCTTCCCAATCTTTAAGAACAGCTAATTATCCGACTGCTGACACTGCGAGCAAGTAGCCCCACTAGTCCTGTTAAACATTTAACAAGTGTTCACCAAAATTGTACATGGGTAGATCAGTGTAGAACTTTTAAATCAGCATATTGGTGAGCCACATTTTCTCATTTTTAGGCAAAAGATTCCCCTAAATCAAGTGTATGCTATTTGGTGAAACTGATTTTCTTGATCGAACCAAAATCAAGACAAAAATTTAAAATAAAAAAATTAATTTGTTCAAATCTGACCCAAATAGAACAAAAATAGAATCCTTGATTTCTTTTTAAATGTAATTATTGGAATTTTAAATGACTGATGGAAGAATATGTAAGATTATCTGGATTCTTTTAATAATGTATTAATAATTGAAGGGAAGTTATAGACTCATGAAAGTAAAAATATATTTGTTATATATAGATAAATCCTAGATTAACTCCAAACCTGAACTTTCAGTTCATGGTTACAGTTGGTTGAGTGCTTATTAATATTTATTAAACAGAGGTTCTAGGGAGATAGATGTCTATGAAACTGCTTTTCTTATAATTGTGATTATATACTTACTTTGAAAGAAGATATTCTGTTGAATTTTATAATCAAGAACATAATGCAAATAAGTTGGTGTTCAACTATATTTTTATATTGAAAATTAGATTCATGTTGTATTACAGAATATGAAGATATAACAACTCCTTATTTTGTCAAGTAATGTATAGAGGATAAGATTGTGAAGGTATAGATATGCTTATCTAAGTTCTGAAGAAGAAAGAAAAGTAAACTCGGGTGCATATCTGCATTTTATTTTTATCTCTCTAGAGCAATCCACCATCTTTAGCTTTCTAAGGTCACATGGAGACACAGGCTCCGAGAGCAGTGTCATTTAACTAATCTTGAAGCATCCAAACACCCCAAATCTACCCATCCTGGCCCCTCCCCAGATGACTCTGTGCTATAGGCACAAACGTATGTGGGACCTATTACTCCAGTACCACCTTCAGCCTTCAGAGGGTGGAGATGCTGGGGAGTGGAAGAGGCAGAAGCAAGAAAGTATGAATAGAAAGGCAAAGAGATCAAAGAACAAGGTCTGGTCTTTCATACCCAGAATTCCTTAAATTAGTTACAATGAGAGAAAAACAGTGTAGAAAAACACATACCCAGAAGGGGAATCCAGCATAACAGTTTATGAATTAAAAGTGTTAAGTGACAAATCACATTTTCAAGAAATTGTATTCCCACTACAGCACATCACTGAGCAAAATTCTAGTAAGGTTTGAACACGTGGAAAAGTTAAAAGTACACCTTTTGTTCAGAGCAGTGCAAAGCAATGCAGTATCACAGGACATGAAAGAAAAGGGAATTTTATTTTGAGAATTAAGGACTAAACATGTAACTTGGTGTCTAGGTTTGATCACCAGTTATGTCAATGTTTGACACCCCTCTAGCCTTGAAGCTATAGTGGGCGAGCTGGAAAAGATGAACATTGGAAAGACATTTATAAATGTGCTCTCAGGCATTTTCAATCAAATACTGGAAAATTTGATGATATCTTGAGGTACTTATCTTAAAAAGTCATGAAGCTGCTGTGCTGGGAAATCTCTGAACAGCACTGTGGCCTGGTTGTTCTGTATAAAACGTCCAAATGACTCAACCTGGTGGAAATCACCAGAGAACAGTCCATGCCTGGTTTTAATGCTGATTTCTTGTAGTAAGAGGATGAGAGGGCTATGTCCTGCCAATGCCCAGCTCCCAGCTGCGGGTCTAGCTTACATTTGAAATAACCACGCGAAAATTGTATTCATTTAAATTACTGCCTGGCCCATTATCACTAGCCTCTTCTTGGCTAACTCTCACATCTTAAATTAACCCATTTCTAATAGTCTGTGTATCACCACGTGTTGTGGCTTACCAACATGAGTCTAACCTACGTCCATCTCAGGTAGGAGCATCATGGCATCTGCACCCGTGCCTTCTCCCCAGCCTTCCATTCTGTCTACTCTGCCCACCTAAGGGCTGACCTATCCTACAGGCCAAGGCAGTCTCTTTATTAACCAATGAAAGCAACACAAAATACAGAAGATCCCTCCTACACCATTTCCCCTTTTTCTGTTTAAACAAAAAAGAAAGGCTTTTATTTTAACATAGTAAAGTTACATATAACAAAACACTTATCAAGCAAGAATTACAGTTACAGTATTTAGATCTATTTTATCTTTTATCATAACTAAGAAAAACTATAACTGTCCATTCTTCAATTCCATCAAAGACTCCAGAAGGATATAATATTACCTAAGTAAACAAGAAGTAAGCAACTTACAAATCTCTAGAAATGACAGAGACATCTTGCTGCCTGTACAGTCACCCAAAGTTCCTATGTACCGTTGGGGCATCCATCTTCAGCCTACAGGCCCATAGCATCCAGCAGACATTCCCAGCTGGGATGATGGCTTAGTCAGAAAGTGCCTGTCTTCCTAAAAACGTGAACATGAATTTGGGTCAATAATACCCACAGAATAGATGAATTTGTAACCCCAGTGGTGGATAAAGAAAGTGGAGACAGGTGAATTCCAGAAACTCAGTGGCCAGCCAGTCGCACTGAATCACAATTACTGAAAGATCTTGTTTCAAATAGTAAAGCTGAGAGTGATTAAGGAAGACTCCTATGTTTATTTCTGGCTTTGACACAGTGTGCACATGCATCCTGCATGTACATATGAGCATGTACTTGCCACATAGAACACAAATAAAAGTACTTTTGTTTCCTAAGATGAAGACTTCTTCTAAGTTTTCATTGTAAATAGTCTCCTCTCCTTCCTAAATGCGTCACATAGCATCTTCAGTACTAACACAGATGAAGACCCCACTCCCATCTGAAATCACTTCTTCGTGTATGGATACAGTGAGATGCTCTGCAGTCAGACAGAGGGGTGTTTGATGGACTGCCCCAGGTTCTGTCCATGTTCGGTTCATAATCAGATGTGATGCTGCAAAAATACTCAGTCAATTAAAATACACAGACAGAGCTCCTGCCCTTGTCTTCTTCTCAGCCAGCCAAGTACTACATAATGTGTTGGGTGCTAGAGACTTGGAGAAAAAACAAAAATACTGTCATTCAACTTCTATGGTAGGAAAGCAGGCATATGCACAAGTAATATGTGTATGTGTGTGTATAATGTCTATATGTTTGTGTGTGTGTGCATGTGTTGTAGATATAACAGTGGCAAGAAAAGTAATATACATTCTTAAAACACGTTTCAGATGGTATTAAATGTTAGGGATGGAAATAAAACTTATGAGAGGACTGGAGAGAGAAGTGAGATGAGTATTAAAATTTTCTCTAGGGAATATGAATAAGGCTGTATTAATTTGACATCTGTGAAAACCATGTAAGTGTTCAGAGTCAAGGGGACGGCACATGCTAGTGTGGGAGTTTAGTGCTGTGTTTAAAAACAAGGCAAGGAGCGTGGAGACGGGAGTAGAGTGATCAGGAAGCAGACAATGTGTTGAAAGGGGCACAGTCTGCACAGAATCTTACAGATGCTGCTTCTTCTCTGAAATAGGCAGGGACTCTCAGAAGAAGTGTTAGTGGAACTAGTCAGTGTGAGAATCATGGGGACTGAAGCACAGTTTTGCCACTTGGAAGCTTTAAAACCGTGGGCACAACACCACTTATTCATTCTGGTCCTCTATTGATTCATTTGCAGTAGTGATTGACAGGTAGGTTCCTTCTTTGCAGAACCATATAATGATGACTGGATGGAAATAAACATTTGTGCAGTCTCAAATACAAGTCCATTCATTGCCAATTGACTTTTGGAAGGCCAGCTCTGCCTGCCTATTAGGGAGCTGGCTCCATGGTATGAGGGCAGAAATGACACTACAGAGAGGCTCTCTGTCCAAAGCAGGCAAAAACTACACACCTGGCTCAGACAAAGGCAATGGCAGCGAAGGCGGCATGACGGCCAGATTGCACAATACATTTTACAAGTACAATCATCCTGAGCCACTGTCAGCTGTCAGACTGCGTATGTGATATTCAGGACTCCAGAGATGGCCAGCATTGCATTTTCCAGAAGGGCAGGAAGGATATGAGGGAAGTTAGGAATTCAGATTTGCAGTAATGTTAAGTTTGAAGGGCCTGTTGGACATCTTGGTGGAGCTGACTTGCAGAGATGACCTTTCACAGAGTGGTGTAAGCATAAGAAGATGGTCACTCTGGAGAGATGGGGACACCTGGATGGGCACCATCAGAGGAGTGGATCTTCAAGTTCACTCTACTGGCAGTGCACTTTGGAAGAATGCTACAATAACTTAAATAAAACCGAATGATTAACAAGTTGAATTCTGTTGCAGCATTTGGTACAAAGTGATTTATAATGAATTAAGGGCAAAAGCAGTTGGATTCAGTTTCTTTAAAAGCTGTCATATAATCCTAAATTTCCTCAAATGTGAGATCAGAATCTCCATGGTTCTGCGTGTTTATATTTTAAAACTGTAGTAATTATATTCTTCAACGTTTTGATTTGTTACCACAGAAATAAAACAGATATTAGTTAGCATCAAGGCAGACTACACTGAATACTATGATAGCAACACATATTAAAATATAACCTTAAGTTATTGGTAACTGAATGGTGTTGTAAAATTGATTTTAATATACTTTAGAAAACTTTGAAATGACTTTATATAATTAAAATTAACACCACTGATCAAAATGCTGTTTATGACAATCGAAAATTAGGCACTAGCCATTTATTAGGGATGACTAGGTCATGTTTTGATTTTTCCTATGCATCAACTTTATCTTTTAAAACTCAATTTTAAGTGAAAACTGAACATTCTCTTTTTAATGTTTTCCATATTTAAGACAGGAGAGTTTGTAGCTTGTGATTGCTGATTACTTGTAATTTTAAGAAAACCCAAATATTGGCCTTTGAGTCACATCCTCCTGGGGATGGCTTAATGTGTTATTGGACATTTAACTCTCATTTTGCTTGATTTGGGATAAGATAGCTGCTTTATTGTGGTAATTCTTTATTTTTACCTTTGATTTTCTCACTTATCATGTACTGAGTTAGTTTCCATCATAAGCTTGTCCTCCATAAATACTGTTCCAAAAATACCCTTATTTCATGGTTAACTTCATATTAATAGCAATATCCTAGGACATTTTTTATAAAATGTTTCTTAGAATGAATATAATATGTAGGCAATAGTGTATGTTAAAGCCAAGTTGGTGAATTGTCTGGAAGGCAAACACCCACCTGTTTAGCTAGTCTTTAATGCAGACTCTTGGGTCATGGAGAGTTGAATAAAAGAAAATGGATAAGTTCTACAAATTATTCTTAATTCCCAGGAATTTTTAAAGCTTTTTTTTGACTCACCATGAAATATACTTTCTTATGAATTGAGCTAGCAATGCACAGTTGTATAGTTTTCACTTGAATTTTGTGATAGAAATTTTAACATTTTCTAGTAGAGTCCAGAATACATAAAGCTATATAATACACACACAGCATTTTAATGGGGACTACTTGGAGATGAGTGAGGTATTTCAGAAATTTTATTGACAATATATATTGTACAAAGAAGGACTATAATAAATGAAATCAACAAGGACATTTGTGTTAGTATTTATATCAAGTACTAAGGGTCTTCTTTTGTAAGGAAACAATTTGAAACTTCAAAAATTGATAATACTGATCCTTCAGTCTTAAAAATTGTTATTGGAAGCCGGGCGGTGGTGGCACACGCCTTTAATCCCAGCACTCAGGAGGCAGAGGCAGGCAGATCTCTGTGAGTTCGAGACCAGCCTGGTCTACAAGAGCTAGTTCCAGGACAGGCTCCAAAGCCACAGAGAAACCCTGTCTCGAAAAACCAAAAAAAATTGTTATTGGATGACTGAGAAGGCCCAGAGAAGAAGAATCTACTCATAGTCAATATCGTTGAGGACTTTAATCCATACGGAACAATTAAATGTGACAGCATCATATGTTTTAACTTGAAAATATGTCATCAATATTATTGTGATGATGCTGAACCATATCTTCACACATGAAAACAGCTACACCAGCCAGTGGGACAGAAAAGAAAGTCCAGAAACAAGTCCACACATACATGGATTGAGGTGCCAAGAATTATAACAGGGAAAGACTGGTCAGTGAATGGTGCTGGGTAAACTGAAAATCCACATGAAGAATAAAATGGTACCCCAACCCTGTAACACATAGAAAACATCCCAAATGGAGCAAAAACTAAAACATGAATGGTGGAACAAAATAAGTAGAACAAAACCCAAAGGAAATGCTCATGATGTTAGCATTGGCAAAGATGTTATGGGCATGGCACCAGGATCAGAGGATTACAAGCAGAAGGAGATGAGCCAGGTGATACCGTAACCAAGAGAGTCTGCAAAGCAAAGGAGTAAAAAGAATGAAAATACAATCCAAAGAACAGAACTCCTGTAGTTAATAACAATCCCTGTCCTCTCCCCTCCCCATCCCGTGTGTGTTGTGTATGTGTGCGTGTGCACACATGCAAGCATTTTTGTATGGGTGTTCATAAGTGTGTAGATTCATGTGTGCCCAGGTATATAAGCACATGTATATGCATGCATGTGAAGACAAGACAGGATTCTAATGATGGATGGGGTAGGCAATGCAACTGAAATTAGTTGCAATGTTGTTTTCTGCCACAGTAAAAGATAATTAATTCATTTAATTTCAGTTTGATATTTTAAAAACTTTCAAAGAGTATCTCAGTCTTCCCTCCTTCCTGTCTTTGGGGAGAGAAGATGATGATTTCTAGTTGTTCCTCTGAACTTCCTAATTCCTCTGGGGTTTGATTTGCTTGCTTTGCTTATGAGTACCTCGAATGCCCTTGGTACCATTTCTTTTCTTACTAACCCCTGAAGATTCTTCTTCATATCATTCTCTCTGTTAAGCTTTTCTCTATGATGAAAAAGAATACCTGATTATGTATGTTGTGAACTAAGC